>BCLG01000471.1:56597-73790 GCA_001602295.1 Zoysia matrella
CAGCTCAAGGCGCGGAAGACGGCAGACGACAGCAGGGGGCGGACGGCTCGCGCTGGATGACGCGGCTCGACCCGGCGCAGGGATCGACGCAGCGCAGGCGACGACTCTGGTTTCCACGCGGTGGTTGACGGCGACGCAGGAGTTCGGCGCGCGCGCGGCTGACGACGGGATCGAGGCAGGAGAGGAGCGGTGCGAGGGAGGTGCGGTTGCCAGAAAAATAGAACTTGCGGTGGAAGAAAGAAAATGGGGAGAAATGAGATGGGGATTTGGGGCTAGGGTTGAGAGGGGGGTATTTATAGGAGGGAATTAGAATGAGGGGTTAGGGATTAATCTGGGATTAATTAATAATCACAAAATAATTAAAAAGGCTGAAGAGATTTAATTAGAGAAGAGATATTAGAGACCCGAAAATTAATTAGAGAATTTCCGAGAAATAATTTTAGTCAAACGTAAAAATTACGCAGACTAAATTATTTCGGCATCGGATTAATTTAGACGAACGGATTTCGGATTTGGACGAAACGAAAATCGGTACGAAAGAATTTTGAACAGAACGAAATATTGGAACAGACAATTCAATTGGAACGAAAATTGGAGAAATTGCCACTTTATTAACTCGAAAAATTCGGGATGTTACACCAAAGGCTTCAAATGGACAGTGCCGAAGGTAGCAAGAATAAGCTAGTAGTGGTGCGCAATATACAACTCGAACTGAATTTGTAAGAAAAGCGCTTATTTCAGTTGATTAAACAAAGAATCTCGCTACATGTAATATTTCTTCCAACTCTAATACAAAAGGAGATGCTTCTCAAGCTGTAGAAGGGAAAATCTCGGCATGGCTTCGTCACTTATAAAAAGGAGATGCTTCTCATGTTGTAGAAGTGGGAAAAAAATCTACTCCTGTTTAACTAAAAGTGAAGAAGCGAGGTAAACATTGCCTCTGTCTGGGAACGATTCTCCTAACCACATTTAGACTATAATCTAAGCAAAGATTTTCTCGTTTTTCGCTTTTTGCTTTTTGTAGTTCAAAATATCTAAAGCCGCGGTCAGGAGAAATGAGAATAAACGGAAAATAAGCGAGGCGTTTGGTGGAATTATCGCTTATTTTGACTCACAATCCATTTATAAGTGGAACAAACAGGACCATTGCTTCTCGAATCTCGAGCTTTTCCCATTGTGTGTCCCGGTTCTTCCTTTCCCTTGCTGCCGCCGACCCTCTCCTCGCCACCTCTGCTCCGGCCCAATCCGTCTTCGCCCTCCTGAACTATCACGACCTTCTGCTTGAGCTCCACCCCCACCACACAATCTTTGCTTCTCCTCCCTCCATCCAAAGGAAGTCCCCCAACACATGCCATCTTTGCTTCTCCAAAACATAGCATTTAGGTTATCACATTTTTGCTTCTCTAAAACTTTGCTTTTTGAAAAAAAAAGACTAAGAAGCATAAGCTCCCACAAACTAGCATGCACGAAGACGTACATGTTAGTGCATCTAGCCCCTTCTGGGTTTTGGTAATAAATGACAATGCAATTAAAGAGCTAACGTATTCTATTTAGTTCTTTGAAGAATTGCAGGTAATCAAAAAGAGAGAAAAGATGAGACGTGCCTAAAGCGGAACATAGTGAAGATTCTTATTGTTTTATTTTCATCTTTGAGTTTAGGTATGTCGTACTATTAAGAGGGACGGGAAATGAAGTGAAAATCCGAACAAATGCTCAAAATCTAGCCATAATATCATTTCTGGAAGACTCCCGATCAGAGTGTCCGGCCCCAGGCCGGAGAGAATAAAATGGGCCGGAGTCTCTGGCCCATTTTATTCGAGTCCAGAGGACCCCTTGCCGGAGTGTCCGGCCTATGGCCGGAGACTCTGGGCCTTTTCCTTGCATTTCAGTACCTCTCACCTAAGTGTTCGGCCCCCGACCGGAGACTGTGGGCATTTTATTTCAGACTCCAGAGCACCCCTCGCCAGAGTGTTCAGCCCTTGGGTTTGAGACTCTGGGTATTTTTCGCCGAGTCTAGTACACCCCTTGCCGAAGTGTCCGGCTCTTGGTCAGAGACTCCGACGTTTGAATTCTGCCTCCTTGATACCTGTCGGAGTGTCTGACTTGGAGCAGGAGAGTCCGGTGCCAGAGTGTCCAGCCTTTGACCGGAGACTCCAGTGGTTCTGACACCCCAACGACTCTTTCAGAGGAGAGGAGTATAAAACATTCCTCCCCAACGGGCAGAACAATCTCTAAGCCTCATTTTTGACCTGAACACACTTGAGCTCATTCTCACACTCTCTCACACTCTTACTTAGGTTTCCTTGCTTAGATTTGAGCAAGGGAAGTGAGAGGACAACCTTTCAAAGGCTTTGAGAGCATCCCTTTGATTTCGAAGAGCATTTGTGGAGGTGGAAACTTGATTTTGCGTTTGTTACTTTTAGAGCTTCAAGCTCCTAGATGACTAGGCATGCTCGGGCGCTCTCAAATCGTGTGGTGAAGCCCTGAAAAGTTTGTATTGCCCTTCCGAAAGGGATTTGATAGTGAAGCACTCATCTCGACCTTGGTGGTCGTCTTGAGAGAGAAAAAGGGTTGAGTTAAACCTGGCTCCTTGTGAACATCTCAACGGAGACGTAGGATTCTTAGTGGATCTGAACTCTGGGATAAATCCTTGTGTCTTCGTGTGCTTCTTGTTTTCTACCGGTTTGAGATCTATTACTCGCTTTATTTATATTTCGGCATCGATCTATTAGGGTAGCTTGTTCTAGCCTTATTTACTTGTTCTTGCTTGCTCTAGTACTTCCACTTTATCTTTTGGTTCAAGTAATTTTGCTAGATCTAGCTTAAAATTCCTGCATTCGAATTTCACAGTGGTTGCCGGAGTGTCCGGTCAATAGCCGAAGTCTCTGACGCCAGAGTGTCCGGCCAGTGGTCGGAGTGTCTGGGGGACTGACAGTTTGTTTAAGTCTTAATTTGTAAGAAATTTTTAGGTTGGCCTATTCACCCCCCCCCCTCTAGGCCACTTTCAATTGGTATCAGAGCCAAACTCTCCAAATCGAGCTTAACCGCTTGGAGAGACGATGAAGGGCCTAACGGAAGCTAGTCAAGCGAGGGAAGAATTAAGTGAAGAAATTAAGCAATCTTCTTCGAGTGAGAATGATGCAAAATCCTTTTCACTCCTCAAGAGAAAGGCCAAAGAAGAGAAGAAGAAAAAGAAGAAGGGAGTTAAAAAAGACTATTCTAAAACCCCTTTCAATTATTCTCGTTATAATTCTAATACAAACTTCTTGTCATTACCCATTGATAAACCACCTCAATTTGATGGGATGAACTATATCAAGTGGAGGCACAACATGAATTATCACCTATTTTCGCTCCACCCGAGCATATGGAACATTGTTTGTACAGGTGTTGGTTATCCGGATAGGGATGATGATAAAGAACACACTCTGGACAAGAACAAGATCTCTACCGAAATGCTCAAGCGGTGACGATTCTTCTCTCATCGCTAAACCAAGAAGAGTTCAACAAAGTTAATGGATTGAACTCGGCAAAAGACGTTTGGGACACATTTTGAGTTGCTCATGAAGGCACCAGGACCATAAGAATTGTCAAGATTGAGATGATTGAGGAAGAATTGGAAAGGTTTGTGATGGAAGACAATGAGACCCCTCAAGAGATGTACAACCGACTCAAGATTCTTGTCAACAAAATTAGAGCTTATGGAAGCAAAAATTGGACCGATCATGAGGTTGTCAAAAAGATAATTAGGGCTTACACGGTTAGGAACACAACCTTATGTACACTAATTCGTGAGAGCCCTAACTACAAGAAGATGTCACCCGATGAAGTGCTTGGCAAGATTATCAACCATGAGATGATAAAGAAAGAAGCCCAATATGTAAAAAATTTATCAAAGAGAACTTCAAGCTCAAGAAATCAAGACATAGCAGTCAAGGCAAGCAAAAAGAGCAAGGGCAAGGAGGTAGTTGAAGAAAGCACAAGTGATGAAGATAAAAGCTCTGACCTTGATGATGAAGACATGGCTCTCTTTGTCAAGAGGTTCAAGAAGTTCATGAGGAAGGAGAAAAATTACCGTGATGATAAGAAGAAAGATAAACCCAAGTCAAGAGGGAAAAGAGCTTGCTACAACTGTGGGAAGTATGGGCACTTTATTGCAAATTGCTCACATGAGAAGAAAGAAGAAGATGATGGCAAGAACAAAAATGAGAAGTACTTCTACAAAGACAAAAAAAATTTCAAAGAAGAAGTACACCGGTGAAGCCCATCTAGGAATGAAATGGAACTCAAATTAGGAGAGCTTCGACTCGGGTGATGAAGGCGTTGCTACATTTGCCATCAAAGAATCTTCATCAAGCCAATCTCTCTTCACCAACCTCAACAAGAACAAGAGCAGTACTCACACATGCTTAATGGCAAAGGAGAGCAAGCGAAAGGTAAAATCCAAATCCAACCTCCCTCATAAATATGTTAGTAGTGATGAGAAAATAGAAAATGGTAGTGAAGATGATGCTTTGCTAAAAGGATTAAGTAAAAGTGCTATAACTAAAATCAAAATGCTCATGGATCAAATAGTTGAGAGGGATGAGATTTTTTAGAGTGAAGAAGACTTGCTCATTCTTAAAAATAAGAGAAACCTTAAGCTTGAGAATCTCCTAACTCTAGAAAGGAAGAAAAATGAAGAGTTAGATCAACAACTTGCTTATGCAAAAAGACTTGTATGAGTCTTGATATTTCAAGGGGTGCTCTTCAAGGAGAGTATGATGCCTTGAAAAAGGCTCATAAAGACCTTGAAGTGCAATTTGATACTCTTCGATCTAACTCTAAACCTAAAGATGCACCTAGCTCAACTAAAGCTTCCACAAGTAAATATTGTGGTAGATGTAAGAATATTGATCTTGAAGCTTGTGCTACTAATGTCAAATTGATTCATGACTTGAAAGATCAAGTGAAAACTTTGAAAGGTCAAGTTTACCAAAAGAAGCAAGAACTTGATGGTAAGAAGGTTGAATATGAAAGAAGTGCATATTTGAACACAAGGCGCCCTCATGTGAAGGATGGTATTGGCTACATTCATGGTGGAAAACAAAATGCAAAAAAAGTGAAGAATGACCAAGAATTTCCAAAATTCATGAAAGAGGGAGCCTACCAAAAGAAGCAAGCCAAGAGCAAAGTCACTAATTATCTTTCAAAGTCTCATGATTATCATACTAATGCTTCTTATAACATGTCCATGCTATTTCAAACCTTTGATGCATAATATGTTCTCATGAAAAACAAGCATGGTTGAATTATCGCTAAGTATGTTGGGCCACGCAACAAGAACTCAAAAGCTTGTGTGTGGGTGCCCAAGATTCTTGTGGCTAATGTGAAAGGACCCAAACAAATTTGGGTACCTAAAAACAAGGTTTAACTTGTTTTGTAGGTGTACTCCTCCGGTGAATCAAGTTGGGTGCTAGATAATGGATGCACCGATCATATGACCGAAGAGAAAAGGATGTTCACCTCTTATCATGATAATGAGGATTCAATGGAGAGCATCACATTTGGTGACAACGGCCAAAAAAGAGTGCGTGGTTATGGTAAAATTGCTATCACAACCGCGCATTCTATTTCTAATGTTTTGCTTGTTGATTCCTTGGACTACAATTTGTTGTCCGTTTCACAACTTTGTGAGATGGGCTATAATTATTTATTCACTAATGAGGGTGTGACGGTCTTTAAAAGGAGGGATGACTCAATTGCCTTTAAAGTTGTGTTAAAGGGAAAGCTCTATCTCGTTGATTTTACAATGGATAAGGCTCAACTTGACACATGTTTAATTGCAAAGTCTAACACAGATTGGTTGTGGCATAGGAGACTAGCCCATGTTAGAATGAGGAATCTTAATAAACTCCTAAAAGGTGGTCACATTCTAGGACTAACCAATGTTGTGTTTGAGAAAGATAAGCCTTGTGGAGCATGTCAAGCTGAAAAACAAGTTGGAGCCCACACTCCGCCAAGAATATTGTGACAACGACAAGGCCATTGAAATTGCTTCATATGGATCTCTTTGGTCCAATAGCCTACATAAGCATTGGCGGTAATAAATATGGTCTTGTAATTGTTGATGATTATTCTTGTTTCACTTGGATGTTTTTTTTGCATGATAAGAGCGAAACTAAAGAGAACTCAAGAAGTTCTTGAGAAGAGCTCAAAATGAATTCGGCTTGAGAGTCAAAAAGATAAGAAGTGACAATAGAAGCAAATTCAAGAACACTCAAGTGGAGGAGTATCTTGATGAAGAAAGCATCAAGCATGAGTTTTCAGTGCCTTACTCCCCTCAACAAAATAGAGTTGTCAAAAGGAAGAACCACACACTCATAAAAATGGCGAGAACCATGCTTGATGAATACAAGACCTCAGATCGCTTTTGGGCCGAAGCGGTAAACACAGCGTGTCATGCAACCAACCGGCTCTATCTTCATCGCATCTTGAAGAAGACCCCCTACGGGCTACTCACCGGTAACAAACCTAATGTCTCTTATTTTTGTGTTTTTGGAAACAAGTGCTATATTCTTAACAAAAAACACAAATCATCCAAGTTTGCTCTAAAAGCGGATGAAGGTTTTTGCTTGGTTATGATTCAAACTCCATGTCTATCTTGTCTTTAACAAAAACTCCGGTTTAGTTGAAGTCACGTGTGATGCGATATTTGACGATACTAATGGCTCTTAAGTAGAGCAAGTTGATCTTGATGTTTTAGATGATGAAGAAGCTCCATGTGATGCATTAAGAAGGATGGCAATTAGTGATGTGTGTCCACGTGATCCATAAGATATGCAAGATGATCCAGCCTCCAATGTAGCATCACCTCTAACACAAGATGAAGCTCAAGAAGAAGAGGAGGGAAATGATCAAAGAGGAGATGATGAAGAAAAGCAAGATGTACCAAGACCTCAAGTGCCACACCCAAGAGTCCATCAAAGTGTTCAAAGAGATAACCCTGTTGACAACACACTTGGTGATATTGAAAAAGGGGTAACCACTAGATCACGAGTCGATACCTTTTGTGAACATTACTTTTTTGTTTCCTCTTTGAAACCATTCAAGGTAGAAGACGCACTTCGTGATCTGGATTGGGTCATGGCCATGGAAGAAGAGTTGAACAACTTCAAGAGAAATAAAGTCTGGTCCTTGGTGGAGCATCCAAGTCAAAATGTTGTGGGCACTAAATGGGTGTTCCGCAACAAACAAGATGAGCTTGGAGTCGTGACAAAGAACAAGGCAAGGCTCGTGACCAAAGGTTATTCACAAGTTGAAGGTTTGGATTTTGATGAAACCTTTGCCTGGTAGCTAGGCTTGAGTCAATTCGTATATTACTTGCCTATGCTACTCACCATGATTTCAAGCTATATCAAATGGATGTGAAAAGTGCATTCCTCAACGGGCCAATCAAGAAAGAAGTGTACATGGAGCAACCACCGGGCTTTGAAGATGATGAGTACCCTAACCACGTTTATAAACTCCATAAGGTGCTCTATGGGCTTAAGCAACCTCCTAGAGCATGGAATGAATGCTTTAAGGATTTTCTCATTAAAAGTGGTTTTACAATTGCAAAAGCCGATTCCACCATCTTCACAAAAAAGGTTGACAATGAATTATTTGTGTGCCAAATATATGTCGATGACATAATATTTGGTTTTACTAACAAAACTTTTTGTGATGAGTTTAGCAAGATCATGACCGAAAGATTTCAGATGTCCATGATGGAAGAGTTGACGTTCTTCCTTGGCTTTCAAGTGAAACAACTCAAAGAAGGAACATTTATATGTCAAACCAAGTACACCCATGACATTCTAAAGAAGTTCAAGATGGCGGATGCTAAACCTATCAAGACTCCCATAGGGACAAATGGCCATTTTGATCTTGACTTTGGTGGAAAAGTGGCGGATCAAAAGGTATATCACTCCATGATTGGATCCTTGCTTTACCTTTGTGCATCTAGGCCCGATATCATGCTTAGTGTGTATGTGTTCAAGATTTCAAGCTGCTCCAAAAGAGTGCCATTTAAGGGCCATTAAGAGAATCAAAAGATATTTAGTTCACACACCAAACCTAAGGCTTCGGTATCCTAAGGGTTCTACTTTTAATCTCGTTGGATATTTCGATGCGGATTATGCCGGATGCAAAGTGGATAGGAAGAGGACATCGGGGATTTGCCAATTTTTGGGAAGATCTCTAATATCATGGTCCTCTAAGAAACAAAACTCCGCTGCCCTATCTACCGCCGAAGCCGAGTACATAGCTGCGGGTAGCTGTTGCGCCCAATTGCTATGGATGAGGCAAACCTTTAAAGATTTTGGTTACTTTGAAAACAAAGTCCCTCTTCTATGTGACAATGAGAGTGCCATCAAAATTGCTAATAATCCTTGTGATCATAACCGCACTAAGCACATAGACATGCGGCACCATTTCTTGAGAGATCATTCACTAAAGGGGGATATAGAGATATTTTATGTACCTATCAAAGACCAATTGGCCGATATTTTCACCAAGGCTCTAGATGAGAAGCGCTTTTGTGAGCTTAGGAGTGAGCTTAATATCATTGATTCCCGAAATGTGGCTTGAAGTAATGCACATCTGCTTATTGTCTTCTCTTTGATTGAAAAACAAAAGATTTGTAAAAACATTGAGTGTTTTTCAAAACTATGTTATTTGCTCTTGCCATTTTTGGCATACAAACTTGACTGGTGATTATGGTTATTGAAATGTTGATTGTTGGCTAATCACCATCCGCCTAAAATCCAAGTCTGAAATTCATTACAGAAGACCCATTGTCGGATTCTCCGGCCCCTTGCCGGAATCTCTAGCGTCGGAGTCTTTGGCCTATGGCCAGAGTCTCCGGGGTCCTTGGGTATAAAGGGGATTCAACCGTTGCCAGGGTTCTTTTTAGAAGCCTAGCGCCTCCAAACCACCCAAAATTGCCACCTCTCTTCACTTGTTCGAATCTTGGACTTTGGAGTGGGATTTCTATGGGAAATCACTTCCCCAATCCTTCTCCGGAGTCTCCAATCTTCAACCAGTTATTTTCTCAAGTATTTGGAGGTAATCTCATTTTGCCCGATCTCTCTCCCTAGAAGGTTTTAGGTTGTTCCCTTGGTTCCAATCTTGGTACCACATGTTTCTAAGTCAATGCTAGTGATTTGGTAGCTTTCTCATGGCTAAAACCGTAGATCCACCAAAATCTTTATTCAAACTTGTTTTAGCCCGATTTACTTTTCTAGGAAGTTTTGGATGACAACTCTTTGACAAAGTTGTGTGTATGAACACCTAGAACCACCACCAAAAGACATTCCTTGATTTCCCAAGTTTTTGGCGTCGATCCAAACAGAACTTGATCTAGCCGGAGTCTCCGGCCCCTAGCCCGACACTCCGACCTTGCCTATTCTGTTCCATCTTTCCAAGTTCAATTCAAAACTTCTTTTATCTTCTTCACATCATATGGGTTCCTCACTGCTTGTAATTCATTTCTTTGACAGTTGGCTCGTACCAAGAATCTTCAAGCAAATAGCTCCTCTAGTAAAAAGGAGATATCTCCGGTGCGAAGTCCCTTGGTCAAGAGGAAGAGGCAACCCATTCGTACTTCAAGCGGCATTGCTATTCGGGAGTCTCAAGAGGGCGGTTCTTCTTGGCCTGCCTCTAAGAAGTCCGCTCACCCAAAAGCCAAAGGAAAAGTGAAACCCAAAGGAAAAGAAAAAGGGCTTATGGGTGGCCAACTGATCCAGCTGAATCAGTGGGGCAGCACAAGGGTACACGTCCTCTCAAGCGGAACTTTGTCTACCGTGTGCATTACCCGAAGGTGGAGTACCCTCCGATTGTCAACCCTAGGATGATGGTAGACTACAAGCGGGGTAAACATGATTTGATGCCCAAGAGACTGGAGGACCCCTACTTGTATGAGACTGAGGATGGCGTTGCGGATCACCGGTTTCATAACATGTTTTAGCTTGATTGGTATAGATCCGTGATCTTTGACAAGAAGAAGAACAGCACCACTCCGATGACATGGATTGACTGGGACTACATGTAGAAGAAAAGAATCTAGTGTTTGATGAGGTAATCAGGATGTGTGAAGCCAGAAATGTTAAGAAGATCATGGGCTTCAAGCATGGATGAAATGAGGAGCTCATAGCTCAGTTTTACTCCACAATTTGGATCGATCACAGTGGCGAGGATGAGGTGCTGCATTGGAGCCTTGAAGGCAACCGTTTTCATGCATCTCACCGGTTCTTTGCTTCCATTCTAGGATTCGATGATGAAGATCTTGCTAAGAAGAATATTCATGGCAGAAGGACATTGAACAATGAGGAGATCACTTTCATGTATGACCGTGACTTTGGGCCTCCTATCTATTGAATGGTTCATGGTATGGCTCCCTACTACAAGATCCTCACAGCTCTTTTCCGTCACACACTAGATCCCAAGAGTGGTGATGCTACCAGTGTTTTGCATAACACGAAGACTTTGCTCTCGTATATGCAAGACCACCCGGAAAAAGAAAAGGGATTTAGTGTGTTCATGTTCATCTACTCATCCATCATCGAGAACTCCATCTCTCTCATGAAGAGTTGTGGATATGCTCCTTATATCATAGCATTTATTGAGCAGACATGTGGCACTGGGCACTCTCATGACAAAGTCCACAGTCCCCGCATAGTCCACCTCATCAAGATTTCAGATGTTCCTTCTTCTCGTGCTGACTCTCCTGTTGGAGAACCCTTCACTTCCACTAGGTCTCGCTTTGGCAAGACCCAAGCCTCGAAGAAGAAGAGCTCCTTGATCTCCAGAGCTCTTCGATCAATCTTCAACCTTTGCTCCTCCCAAGCAAGAAAATCTGATAAGCAAGAAAATCTGATAAGCACTTTAGAGGTCTCATGAGCGCTTCTCTTATCTTGAGGACAAGGTTCAAAGGCTTGGTGCTCAGGCTTCTCTTCAGTTTACTCTTCCTCGTGAGTACTCTCCACCTTCTCCTTTTGAGCCAGAGCCGGATCCTTGGGCTCCATATCGTCTTGCACAGCAGGTTGCTGGAGAAGCTGAAGATTCTAGTGAGGGAGGTGATCCGAAATATGAAGAAGAAGAAGATGATGATGATGATGATGACGATGGCGATGATGGGGATGATAGCAGTGACGGTGGTGGTGCTTAAATTGAAGATTATGACTTCTATTGAGCTTCACTTCATTTCTTTTCTCCTTTTTGGCGATGTAATGCCAAAGGGGGAGAAGTAGTTATCTTTATCTTTCTTATTATTCATTTCGAGTGTGTGTGAGACTTGTGTTAAGACTATTTGAATGATTGTAATCTTAAGACCTTGTACCTTTATTATCATGTAAGGTTGTATTGGTGCTTGTTTACACTCTTGCTTTACATTTGTGTGACTATATCTTGTCATGAGAGTCACATATATATATTGTTGTCACACACACTAGTTGCACCCCACGGATGCACTGATATAGGGGAGCTCTCAAAATTTTTATCCTTGCAATATGTGAATTTTGGCTTGTCATGCCATATCTTGTTCTATATGCACACATTGAGGGGGAGCTCACTATATCAATGCATTTAAAACCTTGTTTTCATCTCTTTCTTGAAGCTTTAATTGTGTTGTCATCAATCACCAAAAAGGGGGAGATTGTTAGTGCATCTAGGCCTCTTGTTAGTTTTGGTGATAAATGACAACGGAATTAAAGAGCTAACGCATTCTATTTAGTTCTATGAAGAATTTCAGATAATCAAAAAGAGAGAAAAGATGAGATGTGCCTAAAGCGGAGCTTAGTGAAGATTCTTATTGTTTTATTTTCATCTTTGAGTTTAGGCATGTCGTATTATTAAGAGGGACGGGAAATGAAGTGGAAATCCGAAGTAAATGCTCAAAATCCAGCCATAATATCATTTTCAGAACACTCCCGCACGGAGTGTCCGGCCCCAGGCTGGAGACTTCGGCCCATTTTATTCAAGTCAAAAGGACCCCTTGCTGGAGTGTCCCGCCTATCGCCGAAGACTCTGGGCCTTTTCCTTAGATTCTAGTACACTCCTCGTCGGAGTGTCCTGCCCCAGGTCGGAGACTGCAAGCATTTTATTCCGGACTCCAGAACACCCCTCGCTGGAGTGTTCGACCCCTAGGTCGGAGACTTCGTGTATTTTTTACTGAGTCTAGTACACCCCTTGCCGGAGTGTCTAGCCCCTGGCTGGAGACTCTGACGTTTGAATTCTGCCTCCTTGATACCTGTCGAAGTGTCCGGCTTGGAGCCGAAGACTCCGGTGCCGGAGTATCCTGCCTTTGATCAAAGACTACGGTGGTTCTAACACCCCGACTCCTTCAGAGCACAGGAGTGTAAAACACCCCTTCCCAACGGGCAGAACAATCTCTAAGCCTCATTTTTCGACCTAAACACACTTGAGCTCATTCTCACACTCTCTCGCACTCTTGATAAGGTTTCTTTACTTAGATTTGAGCAAAGAAAGTGAGAGGGCAATCTTTCAAAGGCTTTGAGAGCATCTCTTTGATTCCAAAGAGTATTTGTAAAGGTGAAAACTTGATTTCACGTTTGTTACTCTTGGAGCTTCAAGCTCCTAGACGACTAGGCGTGCTCGGGAGCTCTCAACTCGTGTGGTGAAGCTCCGGGAAGTTTGTATTGCCCTCTCGAATGGGATTTGATAGTGGAGCACTCATCTCGACTTTGGTGGTCGTTTTGAGAGAAAAAAAGGGTTAAGTGAAACCCGGTTCTTTGTGAACCTCTTGTCACACCCAGTTTTATGGCTAAAACCAAATGATCCTTTATGTGTGCCCAGGAACAAGTTTCACACATAAAGTGACTTCATTAATGGTAAATAAAACAATGTCTCAAATAACTAAACTATTACAAAAATAGACTAAGAGTCTTATTGAATTACAAACCAAAACAGCGGAAACGAAACGAAAGCGTCTTGGGCTCCACAGGCAGTTGATCGAATAGCTCGCCTAGACGTCGGCTTCAAAGTCTTCAATGTTCTCCTAATCTTCTCTCTCTACTGAGCAGCAATTATAAAGGCAAGGTTGAGTACGGGATGTACTCAGCAAGTGTGAGAAGTATATGACATGTGGCAAATATCAAGGAAACAGGTAATATATGGTTTAATTGCATAAAAGCACACATTAGAGACACACACTTCCTATTAAGCACCTATTTACTAAGTGAAAGACATCGCACCTATAAACAATAGTATCAATAAGAGAACCAAATCACAGTCTCCCACTGCGATTCACCAAACCAAACCAATACCAATTTCAGCTAATCATGTGAGAGTTCATGCAACGCTCGTGACCGTGAGCACGGCTATCATAACAGTTTTACGCTCTGCAAAGTTTGTACAAATTTCCCGACGAGTAGTGATTTCATCCCCTGTTGCCAAGTGACTAAAAAGAATCTCCATTATACCTGTGCCGTCGCACTCGCACACTTCCCATGTCCAGACTTAAACGACTTATAAACTGGATGGAGGGAGTTATCCTTATTGGAGTTACGTGCTAGTAGGTCTAATTCCAATGAACAACCGCAGCATTTTTTTTATTACTTTAGTGACTTAAAATTGTTCAAACAAGCATGCTTGAATTTTTTTTATGATAGTTCATATTCTCTTTTTCTTTCTCCTTAGCAATTCTATTACTCAGTGACGAGAGTTAAAAAAATTTGTTAAAATTTTTTCTCTAGCGAATGATGACCATTTTTTCAAACAAATTTATATGATCGATTTTGAAAATGCTATTAAAAATAGAGCAGTTTTTTTACTCTCATCCAAAGGCCCTCATGTTAGTTCGCCCTAGGGACTTTGAAACAACAGAGCCGGCGCTGTGCACAAAGGGCCCTCTCGAAAAAAAAAACGGCATCTCTCAGCCGTTGGCTCCGCTGTCTAATAGATTCGACCATGTCGTCACCTGAGATCACCGGCAGAAAATCCGTTTTACCTGCCTGCCCCGTGCCCGGACGTCGCCGCCGCGCGCGCGGCGACACCCGTCGCGCGCGCTCTGGATGGATCGGCGGATTGGTCGGCCGGTCGCGCGCACGTTATTATTCTCCGATCTTTCACTCGCACGCCACCGCGACGTTCGTGCCCATCGATCGTGACGTGCTGCGTGCGTGCCACCAGCACCTCTTGGTCGTGGTCCTGGGACGACGGCACTGGTAGCCGATCCTCCCGGCGGGAGCTAGCAGGGCAGGCGAGGACCAGGAGCAGCTCGCAGGTACGCGCGTGGGTCGCCACCTATAGCTCCGTCCGCATAGTACATAGTAGACGATGCTGATGCTAAATCCAATACAATACGTCCCGTGGCGGACCCAGCAGGGTGTCTCGGTGGGCCAAAGCACACCCAGATTTTACAAAAATCAGTGAAAAGTTTTTATACATAGGCTCCAAATCTTACGTGATATAGTACTCCACTACACCAGTGCACACCCTACATAAATTCTCTAGGTCCGCTACTGAATACGTCCCCGGGCTAACATTCACAAGCACGCAAGCATATATACGCGCTGTGTTGATGGGGCATATGGAAATGCACTGTGGGTATTTAGGCCCTGTTTGAATTCTAGAAACCAGATTTTGGATTTTTGGATTCTAAAATCTCTACAGTTTGGATTTTGAGATTTTAGCTAGACTCTTGAATTCTATAATTCAAATTTTAAAAATTTAAAATCTCAATTGTTTTGATTATGTGATTTTATCATTTTAGGTATATTGGTTTGTATTATAGTATAAAATTTTGAGTAATATTTAGATCATGAAATTTTATAGGATTTTATAATCTTTTAAAAACTCACCTGTTTGCAAAACTATCAGTTTTTTATTCAAATTTTTAAGGGCCTTTTTGATAGAGCTCTTAATTTTTTAATTCACTCCTAATTCTTCTGTGAAGTGATTTTATGGCTGAGAGTGATTCTTTTTAATTCTCTAGGATAAACTCTTAAAGTCAGAATAAAAAATCACTTCACAGAATCGGAGAAGCTACTTTTTCTACCTCTCAGCCTTTTAATTCATTTCAAAGAATCACTTCACAAAATCAAACAAGAGTCACTTCTTCTAAAAACAGCGTTTGGCAGATCTTCGATTCTGTCTGAAAATCAGGAGCCGAGAGCTTTGGCTGGTCATAGAAACCAACTGGATTCAAACAGGACCTTAAACATTTTTTAAATTCTCATCGAGATCCATACTTTTTAAAAATGATCATGCGTTGAACCCTCGCTGATTGTAAAATATTGAGACCTTTAACTTGTAATATTATTTTTGATAATTTGTCTTATTTAAAAAGCACAATAAGTATATACCTTTTATTATAATTTTATTTTTTCATTAAAGGTATTCGAAACACGACTAATAATTTTACATATTTGAAGAAATCTTTTAAATAAGAAAGATGATCAAAGTTGATATTGTTAAAAGTCAATATTTTAAAACCGGAGAAAGTAACTATTTGCTTCAATCACCTCCAGTACACCTAAATAAAAAAGATTATTACGATCTAGACCGTTGTTAAAAGATTATATACTTAGGTAAATAGTTTAAAGCTCTGTTTGATAGGGCTTCTTCGTTGATTTTGGATGAACCGTACCAAATAGTATATGAGAGAGATGTTTTTCCTTGCTTTTAGAGCAAAGAGGTATGAAAATATAGGAAAGAAAGTAGGCGGACCGCTAAAAGGTAGCTTCACCCGCTCTCTCTATCTAGGTTGACACTCAATATTATAAATTACTCCACATTTTTATTAGAAACTTATTTTATCAAATATTTTCAGATGAATCAGAGTTAAAGTTAAAAAACCTCTTTTCTTAAAAAAAAACTAGAGTCGAACTCATTTTTAAAAGAACGAAAACCCTCCCACGTGGAGCCTAAACACCGACGGTGCGCAAGGTCTGAGAACTAGTACGTACCAGACAGGCAGACACTCACAATGTAAACTTAGCCATTAGATAAAAATACAGGATTGCCCCTCTGACAGTTGACTAGCTGTTCATTCGCGTCGACATCACGTGGAGTTCTCCCATGTGCAGCAGTGCAGGCCTGTCCATGCGGTTCTGTTTCGGGAAACTACAACGCCGTCACGCGTCCCAAGTTCGCTACCGCCACCACTACTTCAACGGTTCAACCTCTCAAGCCTGGATACGTGCATGGACTCGCTCGGAGCACTGACCAGGAATAGCCGTCCATGTCTTTTTCTACTCTCCCAAGGTTTTTCTATTCCATATTTCAGCTAATAGTATTTATACCAGCAGTAGTATTAAAGAAATGTGTACATGATCAGAAGGGTATCCATATACGTATCCGGCTTACTTCCCCGTCAAAGATAGCGACGTCTTCCAGATATTCCGATAAGCCACGGCCGCAATTCTTTGGAGGGGCTCGTACGTGTACCTAGCTTCTCGATCATGGTTTGAACTGACTGCATGCTTCCTTTTGGAAAAAAGGACAACGCCGTCCGCCACCCAGAGTTGCTAACCACATCGACCAAGCAACCGACGTGGTGGGTGCAGCTCAGGTGGTCAAGATCGGCTTTACCAGATGTAGCCATCCGTCATGTGTCGTTACTTACTATAAAAATAGTTTTTATTTTGCGATGTACTCGGTACTATTACAATAGTTTAATGACTTACAGTACATAAAAGTTAAGGATGTGTTTGATGGAAGAAATGTTTCAAATTCTACCCTGAATCACTTGAATCTCAACTAAACGGTATATGTCGCTTTGACATGTTTCTTCATTTTGCACTGGGAGTGAAAAATGGATAAAATAGTGTTTCAAGTGATATTCAATTCTTTCTCATTTTAACTGAATCTAAAATGTTTCAACATATGAGTCAAATAATTCCACAAAATAATTTTGATTCAAGTTAAGAATCATTTCTCAAGAATCATTTTCTCAGTGAATCTGAAATCATACCAAACACACTCTAAATCTCTCGTAACATCAATATCAATTTGATTCGTAAATATCTTTAATTTGAAACAAAAAATAATACATCTATCTCTAAAAAATATGTAGTAATATTTTATGTGTTCCACATATGTCATGATGACAGAGTATACTAAATTTATCTTTATTTATTTTGTGACTTTACGATTTTGAACTATGCAACACAAGGATAAATCTATTTATACAAGCTAGGAATATATAATTAC
>BCLG01000471.1:74205-101252 GCA_001602295.1 Zoysia matrella
TTGGATTTAGTACACCAAAAAAGGAGTGATAATAAGTTAAAATGAACCTTAGTTATCTTTCGTTTGGCCTAAAGTTGTTTTCCTTAATTTACTTTCTTTGTATATGATGCCAATTATTTTCTTGTTTCTAGTTTTCCTCCTCTCACCTTCAGGCAAGTATGCTTTCTACACGTGCTGTAAAAGAATACTTCATCTCATTTTAAAACATTGATATTGTTGATTTCTAACCTTAGGCTTCGTTTGGAACGCAGGAATTTCACAGAAATTTCATAGAAATTTCACAGAAACCAGTTCAATTTCATTTCACAGGAAAAAAACACAGGAACATCAGGAACATGAATTTTTCCTCCGTTCCAAATAGGGCCTTAACTTTGATTATTAATATTATTGATAAAAAAGTTTGTTTTAATGTGTACACCAATTAGTTGTATCTCAAATAAAGTTAATTATAAAGTAAACTATAAAAAAATATCATATGTATCATATTTTTTGAACAAGACAAGTGGAAATATGATAATAGAAGTTAATAGTATTAATATTTTAAAACAGAAAAGGTTACTTTTTATCATCTATCCATTATTCATCTTTGGCAAAGGCGGGTAACATTCTCTAACAAGGCATGTTTATACCTTTCAATTATGCAAGCCGTTTAATAAGTTATCAAGCGGAGCATGTTAACCCTAAGCTTCGCTGTTCTATGGTTTCCTGTATATTTATTTGAAAAAAAAAGTGAAATACACTTGTACACATGGGAACTTGTGATGGTAGCTTCTGGGGTGCACATAGCAGCTCTGTTCTTGGGCCCAATGCCTCCGAATACCGCAGGCCCATCCTCCCACGACGTGTCCTTCCTGAGGCCCACCTTGCCATGCCTCATGCGCTGCACGTGTCCATCCGCCCGTCCCAACCAGTCCCCGACACGTGGGACCACGTACGATCTGGACCCACCTGGCGGTAACGCCTTTGTACCGCCTTGTCCCGGATAAGGCCACCGATGCGAGACGGCGTCAGTTTGCCGCCCGCACAAGAATCACGAAGCCGTCGTAGGTAACCGTGGTTGAGTTAAGTGCGAGCTAACTCGGGACACGTCACCAAATCACGAGTCACGACGGCCTGGCGAGGCATAACCACGGTTAGATGCCCTGTTTATAAACCGCCCTTCACTTCGCCTTCTCTTCCCCGTCCCCGGCCGAGCATCTCTTCCACCGGCAGGTTCAGGAGTCTTCCAGATCGCCGACACAGAACACCACCGGCGCCGAGTTCCCAGTAGAGGTAGATAGAAAGTAGAAGCCATGATGATGATGGGGGAGGGAGCAGCGCACGCGCCGCCGTGGCAGCATGGCCCGGCGAGCGGCGGCGTGGAGGGGGACGACGCGTACACCCTGCTGGCCGCGCTGCGGCGTTACCTGCCATCTAACGACTCGGCGGAGCGCGATGAGGACGGAGAGGAAGAGGCCGCCGTAGCGGCGCTGGACGCGTACGCGTGCGACGAGTTCCGGATGTACGAGTTCAAGGTGCGGCGGTGCGCGCGCGGGCGGAGCCACGACTGGACGGACTGCCCGTTCGCGCACCCGGGGGAGAAGGCGCGGCGGCGGGACCCGCGCCGGTACCACTACTCCGGCGCGGCGTGCCCGGACTTCCGCAAGGGCGGGTGCAAGCGCGGCGACAACTGCGAGTTCGCGCACGGCGTGTTCGAGTGCTGGCTCCACCCGGCGCGGTACCGCACGCAGCCCTGCAAGGACGGCACGGCGTGCCGGCGACGTGTGTGCTTCTTCGCGCACACGCCGGACCAGCTCCGCGTCCTCCCCGCTCAGCAGCAGCAGCAGACCGCCAGCCCCCGGGGGGTCCCGGCGGCGGCGGCGGCGGGGCCGCTCGCCGAGTCGTACGACGGCTCGCCGCTCCGCCGCCAGGCGTTCGAGAGCTACCTCACCAAGAGCATGATGTCCTCGTCCCCGACGAGCACGCTTGTTTCCCCGCCCAGGTCGCCGCCGTCGGAGTCACCGCCGGTGTCCCCGGACGCGGCCGCCGCGCTCCGTCGCGGCTCCTGGCCTGGCATCGGCTCGCCAGTTAACGACGTCGTCGCCTCGCTCCGGCAACTCCGCCTGGCCAGCTCCTCGCCGAGGTTGGCGCCATCCGGCGCGTCGTTCCTGGCCGGCTACCCGTCGGGCGCGTTCGGATCTCCCAAATCGACCGGGCTCTACAGCCTCCCGTCCACCCCGACAGGACCCTCCCCTGTCACAATCACCACCCCCTCCGGCGCCACTGTTATGACCATAGATCGCCTCAACCTTGGCCTCCTCGAGGAGGCGGAGCCGGTCATGGAGAGGGTGGAGTCCGGGAGAGCCCTCCGCGAGAAGGTGTTCGAGCGGCTCAGCAAAGAAGCCACCGTGCCCAACGACACCACCGCGGTTGCCACCGCCGACGGCGCGCCGGCAGGCAGCGCCCCCGACGTTGCCTGGGTCACGGACCTCGTCGACTGAGCAAAGGAAAGCCAAGAAAAATCGACCGGACCAATGGTTCCTCTGCTGTGAGCTGCGTCCATGGTAAGTTGGCAGCCAGCTGAGAGAAAAAACATAATCTTTCAAAATCTTTCAAAAAAAGGAAAAAGCATCTAAGAAAAAAAACCCAAAAAGAGAGATTTATTTTTTCTCGTTTAAGATTCTCCTAATCCTTGTGCGTAGTATGTTCTTCCGTGTCCTGTGTGAATATTATCGACGAACTAAGAGTATGATGGAGGAGAGGCAGAGCAGGACGGATGGATTTGTTTTTGGGGTTTGATGGCATGGCAGTATGGGCTGTGTACATAGTATGTGTCGCGTCTGGCGTGTGTATGCGGTGGTCGAGCAAGGGAGGTGTTCATGGCGTCGCCTGGCCACCGAAGAAGATGACCGGATTCCGGTGCGGCGGCCGCGCGCACTCCGGCAACTTACAGCGGGGCTATCAGCCTCTGATTTCAGCGGTTCCAGAAGGACGCTTTCAAGTCTAATGTTTATTTAGCGTCTCATTCCGTTGTTTATTTTATTGTTTACCTTAAGGTGACCTATTGCTCTGTATTTTGAGAAATGTATTTCTGTGTTTCAAATCTGTATTCGACATGATGTATTTCCTTATTCACCTACTTGCTTATGAAGCATGTGTTAACTATTTGTCATATCTATCACTATCAAGGAAATTAAAACGCAGCTGTATTGCATATACTCCATTTTTGTTAGAGTTGAAATGGGTTGAGATCCGACCCCATTCTCAATTCGGTCCTTTATTTTCCTAATAGATTTTATCCTTTTCCAAATTTGTTATATCAAACTTAATTTGATTTATTCTATTATAAAATAAGATCCTATCTGATTTTGTCAGTTCAATAATAATATTATACTCTCTCTATTTTAAAATATAAGTATTTTTAATATATAATTAATAATGTTTTATTATATAAAAATTATATTTTTTAAATTCAGTATGAAATAAGTTTTTATAAATATTATATTTTTATATTAAAAATTATGTAAATTTTTAAATATTATTAGTTAAAATTAAAATAATGTGACTTTATTTAAACTTAGAAATACTAATATTTTTGAATGGAGATAGTATATTTCATCTATTACGGAACATATCTTCGTAGTCGTTTCTATTAGTGATACACAACCATCTGTAGACTTGGAACTTTAATTCTAAACGAGCCGTATTCAATTCGATTCTTGAGGCACGGACTAATTCAATCCAATCCTACCATTTTTAACGGTCTACAATGAGATCTAAAAATTCAACCCAAATAAAAAGAGGCCCGTCCGTTTTTCGGATTCGCCCTGCTTTTATTCATACTTACATCTTGATGTTTATGATGCTGCTTGTGGTTGCTAGGGTTGAAACGGTACGAAATTTTTAGTAAAATTTTGTTTTTAGCAGAATACGGTAATGAGATCTCGTTTGAACATGTTTTATAAAAAATAAAAATTAAAAGTTATAAATCAAGCAGTTGTATATTGTAAATTTAATTGTAACTTGTATTATATATATTGTAATACTTGAACTATATAGTGAATATTTGATATTTATTTTATTCATATTTTCGACATCTCTTTCGGTTACCGATCGTTTTGTTTTGTTTTCAAATTTCGTATTTATCTGTTTGTTTCCGTTTCTGTTTCTGTTCGGTGTCATAAATATGAAAGTGAAAATAGTTGAGTTGTTTTTCCGACCGTTTTCAGCCCCAGTGGTTGCCAACCTTTCATCAGTGTGTTCTGATGACAGTACCCTTATTCTTTTAAAAAAAATAAAGAGGTGATGTTGTAAAAATGATATGAACTAGTCTTTGTAAGTTACTTCTTCTCACTATGTAAGAAACAACCATAGAAGACACATCAATTTGAGACGCGGATTTTAAACACGTTTGCAAAGATAAATCAAAGACGCGTTTCATTTTTACACGTCTCCAATTTGTGTGAACCAAGGAGAAGCGTCTCCAATGTAAAGATATTAGAGATGCGGTATAGAATCCACGTCTCAAGTAAGAATATAATAATAGGAGACTCGGGCACTTAGCATTAGGATAGCTAGAATTCTGAACCAGCTGCACCACACAGTAATACCACGCACGTGCATAACCTACCCGGCTGGCCGCGCCACCACCTTGCCGTGTTCACGCACCACCACCTTGCCTCAGCCACCACGTCCCCCTCCTCCTCCTCCTCCTCGCCTCCGCCACCACCTCCCCCTCCTCCTCGTCCTTGCATCCGCCACCACTTTGCCGTGTTCACGCGCCACCTCCTCCTGCTGCGTGCACGTGCCACCTCTGGCCGCCAACGGGGAGCCCACGGCAAAATCTAGGTGTGAGGTGGATTAATGGCTGCTCCCGGTTCCATCCTCTTCATCTTCAACGAAAACATGGCTGCATCTGGTGCCTAACCTCCATCCGGTGAGCTCCAGAACCCTCCCCTGTTTTCTTTGGTACCCATAACCTGTTTGACTTAATGCCACAGTTCAAGTTTGCTCTTTTTCTTTATTCTGTAGCATTGGTAGTTTGTTGGATATGGAAAACTAATGCAGTACAGGCAATTGAGTATAAATTGTATATGATTTTTTTTGTTTCCATCATGTCTAATTAATGTCCTAACCAAGTAACTGATGTATTTGCACATTCAGTTTTATTTGTTATTCAACAAGCTCGTTAGGCCCGGAGTTGAATGTATCTTCAAAATCGCACTTGTGATGAATACCTAAATGGTGTAAGGTCCTTCGTAATTGCATCAGAGGCAGATAAGTCTAATATGTGCAAGTCTTCAATGTGTTGTCCACGTGTTAATTGGAGAACATCAGAAAGTTCTCAAGTTCAATGTATGTCCATGCTCATTTAATCATTCGGGGTTTCATGGATGACTATACATGTTGGAACATGCATGATGAGGAAGGCGTTAATGAGCGAGACCGGCATGCCGCTCATACAGCTGATCAGCAAACCACTGGCCACGTTGGAGAGGAAGGACCCTTAGGCAGTCAAGATTGTTATGCACACTATGGCAGTAGAGATGGCAACGGGTACATACCCGTCAGATTTTGCTTTCTCATATCCATACCCATTTAATTATCGAGTGAAAGTTTTTCCTCGTACCCATACCCACAGGGAATTTCATGGGTCTCGGTACCCATTAAGAATACAACTACAATTATAATTAGTTGTTTTCTATATATTTATTGTATATATTTAATAAGTATTCAATTTATTGACACATAATAAGTTAAACAAAATGCAAATTTGAATTAAATGTGACACCTTAGGTAAAAAGTATAAAAATAATCTATGGGATATGATATTTTATATACTTATATCTAATGAAAAAATATATTTTTTATATATCGGGTATCGAGGACAGGTAGAACCTTCTCGTACCCATACCCGTTAAGTTCACGGGTATAAAAACTCCCTCATACCCGTACCCTAATGGAGTAAAAACCCATCGGGTTTCGGGTCTCAGGGCCAGTTGCCATCTCTATATGACAGTCATACAACCAGGAATGATGTCAGTGAGGATGAGCTTGTCAATATCAGTGACAGTTATGTCCATATAACCAACCAACTGGAGGAAATGGTTCGTGATGCCATGGGGTATGATGGGTATACCAATGAAGAATTTGAGAAACTGAAAAGTTGGTGACAGATATGAAAACTTCACTCTATACAGGTTGCAAGGAAAAGTACACAAAACTCTTCGCATCACTTAAGCTTCTCCAGCTATAGGCCACCCATCATATGACGGATCGGTGCTTCAAGGCTTTGTTTTGTTAAAGGACATGCTGCCGAAGGGTAATGAGATACCAGAGACCACGTACGAGGCCAAACAGAATATTTTCCCTTTGGGACTGGAGGTTGAAAAGATACATGCTTGTAAGAATGACTTCATCCTATTTCGTGGTGGTAATGGAGAACTAACAGAATGCCTGGAGTGTGAAACCCCTAGCTTCAAAAGAAGAAATGATGGTGGTGATGAGGAAAGGAGGCATGGAGCTCCTCAGAAGGTCATGTGGTATTTTCCAATAATTCCTCGCCTGAAGCGTTTGTTTGCATCAAGCAAGGATGCACATCTTTTGTGTTGGCACAAGGACGGGCGAAAGAAAGATGATTATATACGGCACCCGGCAGATGCAACCCAGTGGCATGTAATTGATCACAAGTACGATGAGTTTGCAAATGATCCAATAAATCTTTGGTTCGCACTAAGCGCAGATGGGATGAACCCATATGGCCAGATTAGTACCTCGCATAGTGTGTGGCCAGTGCTGTTGTCAATCTACAACCTTCCACCCTGGCTTTGTAACAAGAGAAAAATACATGATGATGTCCATTCTCATCTCAGGCCCGCAACAACCAGGCAATGACATTGATGTATACTGAGTCCACTTGTTGATGATTTGAAAACACTTTGGTCACCAGGTGTTGAGGTATACGATGGGCATAAGAGGCAGCTCTTCAGACTACATGGCATGTTATTATGCACCATCACTGATTTACCAGCTGGTTGTTCTGTGTCTGGGCAATGTAAAGGGGAAAAAGATTGCACCCACTGCTTAGATGACACCGAGACACTTTGGCTCAACAACTCCAAGAAACGGGTGTATATACGGCATAGGCGTTTCCTTAGTCCCATGCGTTTCCTTCCAAGTCTAGAGGTAGATTCTATTGATCGACTGACTAAGCCTACACCATGTTCCCTAATTGGCTACCCTGGTGGTTATCAAATGGAGATAGCAAGGGGTCAGGTTTATCCGGAGCAAATTGTGCTACATACAGTCCCCATTCTCTATGAGTATACAGTGGTAAAAGTGGATTTATACACTCCAACTTTGAGAATTATGTGCTTATACCCCCTCCTGATGATGAGACCAAATACCTTGGGCAAGCTATCAAAAAGAGGATCCAATGGACAAGGACATGTATTCTATTCAATCCTATAGCAATAGACAGTTCTTCTCCACATGTGTCACAACCCCATCCTCCTGTAAAGGACATCACAAATAGCTCTTCTGGTGCAGTCAAGAGTGCTCCCAATATTCTTTCAAAGGAATCTCCCCCTGCAGCCAAAGCCTTAATGAAGGATGATGCCAAAAGTGTGCCAGAGAATAAGAAACAAAAGACTTCTGCTTCCACAATAAATATGTTCTTCAAGAAATATGCTAGTAAGAATTTACAAAAGGAGCATACCCACTGTTCACAAGAGAACCAGCCCACCAAAACCTCTCTAAATGTAGGTGATGGGAGTCCACAGAATAAACAACTAGCCAAAGCCTCTCAGAATGTGGGTGATGGGAGGTCATAGAAGCAAAAGCCCCCCAAAAGCTCTCAAATGGTTGTTGGTGACATCTCACAGAAGCAGCAACTCACCAAACACTCTCATAAGGTTGCTGGTGATCAGATCTCAAGGAATCATCAAATTGTCAAAAGGTCTGAAAATGATGCTGTGTCAAGGAATCGAAGTATCATCCTAAGAATAAAACGTCAATTGTGTGGACCGAGCCAAACCCAAGTTTCATACCTGGACAGCCAATGCTAACAACAGAAGAACTTGAGAAAAATTCCTGTACCAAAGCAGAAGGGTGGGATTATTGTAGCATATAAGCGAAGCCATTTTTTACGTTCGCTGGACTCAGATTTTTTTGTTGTGGGATTCAATGACTTGTATGAACTCTTTAATTTTGATGGATTGGATATCTCACTTCTACGCTGCTTCTCACTGTAAGTTGCAATCCCTCTCCTATCAATCAGTTTACATGGTAGATATTAGTTTGTGATATGGGTGCTTTGTTAATTAGGTGCATGCTTATGGAAACTAGGGAAAAGGCCTTGCCTGTTGGCTTCCTTGATCCTGAGTTGATGGCATTATCTATCTTATGTGCTGATAAATCATATGTGGTAGATTATGTGCAAAAGTCCTTCCAAACCCTTGCTAAGAAGGACTGCATCATGTTTGCCCACAACACAGGTGACCACTAGCTTCTAGTTGTCGTCATTCCAAAGTGGAATAGGGTGTTGTACTTTGATTCTCAGAGGTTGAGACCACGTGACCATAGTATGTTGAAAGAGGTGCTTGACGAGTGAGTTCTTTCATAATCTTCAACTATTTTCTATTCCTAAACAAACTTTGTACAGTTAATGACACTTACCTAAACATTGCTCTTTGATTGTAGGGCTTTTCTTTCATACTCCACAGCACACAAGATGGCCAAGAACAAGCTGGTACATGTGACTAAGTTTCCAGTACGTATAATCAATTCTCATTCCAGTTCCATTAATTCTCATTCTGTTATATCCTTGTTGACATCAAGAATAAACTTTTTGGGATTAAGTGTTCTACACTAAATAACATTTTATTTCTATATCTAACTTTTGCGGTGCCACCAACAATGCCCCGGCAACGAATGTGGCTTCTACACAGCGCATCACATGGCAGTAGCATTTCGATTACCAGATGTTGATCAAGTTGAGTTATATCTGTTATCTTGCTCTGTTCAGCACCTTAATTTGCTTTTCAGCGTGTGCCCTTTGTTATTTTTGTCTATGTTAATTTGCTTTTTGGATAAATTTCTGCAGCTAAGTGGTACTTATTTTGTATAGCATGACTTGATCACTGACTTTATTCTTATATGTTTTCCAAACTACTACACAAGATTTCAAAGTGACGACAAATCCTCTTGGCCAAGATGTGTTGGACAGCATTCGGGGAAAGATTGCCTATTTCCTAGTGTCCCAGGTGATCGATAAGAAAGGAGAGTTCCATTTTAAACAGCCCAGGATTTGCTAGTTGCAGTTGATATCGTCGCTGATGGTTCTATGATGTGAACTTTTGATTTTTTGTTGAACACTTGAACCTATGGTGTGGTGTGATATGATGTGAACCCATGGTTACATATGTATTCAGCACTTGAATGTGTGGTGTGATGTGAACTTGAAACTTAATTGATCAAGTCATGTTTATGTTGATTTTCGCTTTGTGCCTATATATGATCCCTGTGCTGCCTGTGAATTTTGTTGTTGCTTGTGATGTGCCCTAGATTGGGATGTATATATTAGCATGCTGGGGGGGGGGGGAATATATTTTGGAGACACGTCTCACTGAACCGCGTCTTAAATAGCATAAACAAAACAGTTGCGTTTAATCAAAGCATCGTCAATAACATACATATAAGAGACCGCGTCTCTGATTTAAATTCATTGGAGTTGCGGGTAATAAGCGTCTCCTATTTTGAGGATATTAGAGACGCGGAAATCAACGACTCCAATGACTTTAAATTAGAGACGCAAATTTAGAGACGCTGATATAACGTGTCTGCAATGTTACTTGAGGCACGTCTCTAATCAAGGTTTTTGACATAGTGTCTGTTCTTTAATTGTTGTTGCTGTTGACTTTTAATCTCAACTTTGACCATTTGTTTTATTCAAAAAATAAATACAAATGTATAAAATTATAAGTTGCGATCAAAATACTTTTAATAATAAATTAAATTATAATAAAATATATGATATTTATCGAACTTTTTTTGAATAAGACGAATAGTCAAAGTTAAAATTAAAACTCAACAACGACAACAATTAAAGAATGAAAGGAGTATGCATCATGTATCATCGATGATACTTCGCACATAAGAGTAAAATTTTGCTTCTATTGGCGCCTTCTTGACGGCGTCAGTCTGTTCTAACCTATCAGCCATCACAGGTGTGCGTGCAATCGGTCCTTGGTCGTGCAACAGTCCAGTGGTTGTGTGACAGCCGAATGGTGTTGTTACATTGTCATCTTCTGTGGTCTAGGTCAGTCCTTAGATGAAGAGTCGAAATCAGGGCCTCGTAGAGGCTCCTTAGGTTTTTCGCTAAATTTTAGATTATCACCACTAAAAAAATGCCAGAAATAGAGGTAGGTGTAATGTAGAATTGTCCCTGACTACTGTCGCTGGCTATGACAAAGATCCATAATTTTCGTAAAATGTTTGACTACCGTAACTCAGTTCACCTCAAGGATCGAATCGGCTAGCTAACGGAACATCAATCATGATTGGGTCAAGCACTCAAAGCACAGTTAACTAATTGAGAAAATTCCTTCTTTGACCCTAAAATTTTCAACGCTTCCTTCCTTAGCCCTTTCCAAAATGAACTTCCTTGTAAGGACAAAATTCTAAATCTGATTCCTGTTTTGGCCTTCGGTCGACTCCTGTTAGCTTCTACAGTTAAGTTACCCTACTATGTAATGGAATTAACTATGTTGCCCTTTCAGACAACTCCAACTAGCTCTGTTCTAAACCCAAAAATAAATATTTCCTGAGCTCAAAAAAATCTGAAATTTTGCAGAGTCATAAAGCACTTCACATGGAACAACTTTTGTTTTGGGCCCATGTTAAAATTCTAAATAAATTTTATTTTATAAATTCAGGAAATCTTCAAAAGGGTTAGATGTTTCCTGAATTTATAAAATAAAATTTATTTAGAATTTTAACATGGAACCAAAACAAAAGTTGTTCCATGTGAAGTATTTTTATGCCTCTGCAAAATTTCAAAATTTTCCGAGCTGAGGAAGTATTTGTTTCTTGGTTTAGAATATAGCTAACACGAGTTACCTAGAAGGGCAAAATAGTCAATTCGCATTGCTTGGAAGGGTAACTTAACGGTAGAAGCTAACAGGAGTTGACGGAAGACCAAGAAAGTAATCGAAATTGAAATTCTGTCTTTATAAGAAAGTTCAATTCGAAAAAGGCCAAGAAAGAAAGTGTTGAAAATTTTAGGGCCAAGGAAGGAATTTTCTCTTAATTAATTGCAAAGCACTGCTCGCTAGTACTTACTACTTCCTCTTTTTCAAAATAAGTGATGTTTTTGATTTATTTAAATTCGCGTTTGAATATTTGTCTTATTTAAAAAATTTACAAAAATACAAAAATAAACAATTCAAGTTTAAAGTACTTCTAATAACGAGTCTTTCACAATAAACTAAATAATATTTTCCCAAACTTTTTGAATAAAATGAACGCCAAAGTAAATATTTGAAAATATAAAAAGATACTCCCTCCGTTTTTAAATTGATGTCGCTGTTGACTTTTAATTTCAACTTTGACTTTTTGTCTTATTCAAAAAAAATTGATAAAAATTATATATTTTGTTATAATTTGATTAATTATTAGAGTTATTTGAATTACAACTTAAAATTTTACATATTTGAACTAATTTTTTGAATAAGACGAAAGATCAAAGTTAAAATTAAAGTTAATGACGACATCAATTTAAAAACAGAGGGAGTATTTATTTTTAGGAGGAAGAGAGTAGCATGCAGCAGAGACGATGTCTTCTGATCGGATCGCGCGAGCAGAGCAAGCATATCCGAACGACCAAACCCAGCAAGTTGCATTAGTACTTTACAACGTCAATCTCTTGGTACGCATGTTCATTACGTCGCAGGATAGATCTTTGCCGTAGTTATTTTCATCAGCGTATCTGCTGCTGCTTCCTAGTACGCAACGGATAGCGAAGGCGCCATTTGAGAGCCGCAGCTGATGGGGATAGAGTTCCCTCGGATAAGCTAGGTTGTCGCCGCCGTCACTGACGCCAAGAAAGGATAGAGTTCCCTCGGATAGTACTTCTGCAAAGCTGCTGGCATTGTTCCTTGGTAAATCCATAATACAAGTGTACAGAGTCATTCCAGAAAGGTCCATGCTTTTGTACGAATTGTAGATCGAACAATGCATGTACTGCAGTACTGAAGGCGTCTGATAAAGCATACAGCTTGCTGCGTCGAGACCATGATTGGAGATCGGTGTCATTGCAGTGCACTCCATGGAAGCTGGTGCAGTGCTGCATACAGCTCGAGTTTAGACGATGATCTAGGACGGTTTGATTCTTCAGCACCTTGGTCTCTGAAACGCATTCGGAGGAAAGCAAGGGTAAAGGCGGGCACAATTGCACAAACGCTTCGCTTTCAAAAATGTTCCCACTACGTGAATTTAAAAAGCGCAAATCCGATCTCCATATATTTCAGCAGTTGCAAGTCACCATTCATTTTGAAAACGATTCAATACCTTGAAAGCTGTACCAAATTCCGCTTTCAATAAACGTGGGGAATTGCCTTTTGTCCTAAAAAAATGTTACTCTAACCCTCAGGTTAAATACAAAATCTGTTCCAGGGAAAAAGCCTCTTGTATGTGAACATCTAAGAGCATCTCCGCACAGTGGAGCTCCAGTGCCAATAGACAATGCAGCAGCTAGTACCCTTCATGGCTTCACAATGTCATCTCACTTTGCTAGTGAGCAAAGTACAGAATCCAATTGGTCAAACTGTATCTTCCTTCACTGCTCCCAAGTCCCAATTAGCTCGATTCAAACGCACAGAAGGCACAACACTCAAAAAAGGAGGGCGTTAAACACAAGGATCTGGGTGAAAAGAGGGATAGTGCAGGGGACAGCCGGGACATTTTTTAACAAAGAAATTGGAAGTGTGGATGTCTCTCATGTGGTAAAATGATTCTGGAATATTGTTAGAATAATGCTTAATTTTTTAGAAGGTCCATTTTTAAATTATCTCATGGTGTGGGTAAAATCTTTGCACCATATATTTTTTATGAATGTTGTTAGAAGGTTCATTCTGGAATATTGATAGAATGTTTAATTGTATCCTTTCTCTGAAGTCACTGACAAGAAGTTTGAAACATTATATTATATGACTCTTAGTATTTAATACTATTGAACATAACTGTTTTTCATACTTGCCCTAAAAGTAACAGAATGGAAAGTTAAGGTAGATAAAAGAACGATAACACCTTGTACGCACCATCAACAAACAACTTTGGCCCTATTTGGTTCCCCTTATAAGTGGCTTATTAGTCAAAATAAGTAATAATCCCACCAAATGCCTTTATTATTCTCGCTTCTGCTGGCTGCCACTTTAAAGATTTGAACTACGAGAAGCGAAAATCGAGATGTGAGAAAATCTTCGGTTTGCTTATAATCTAAGCGCGGATGAAAAAATCGTTCTCAAACAGGGCCTTTAATTGTTTCTTCCCTGACCACCCAGTACATACAGGTGCATCTTCTTCTGAGTCGACAGGAACTTAGGTCAGCTTTTGAAAGTAATTTGATGCCTAGTGAAAATTTCCACCAAGTGGCTCAAGTTGCAAGACCTTAATTTGTTTCATACCAACCAATGGATTTACCTCCTGCAGTACACTGCAGCATGAAAGACAGCTACACATGCTTGGATGAATCTATGGTAACAGATGCATCTGACAGGGTTGAAAGGGCTTGATGGCACCTAATTGGTTGCTTAGTACTCCCTCCGGTTCACAAATGAGATCATTTTGGACAACGACGCGGTCTCCAAAGCATAACTTTGACTTCTATTTTCTATAAAAATATTTATTAAAAAAATAACATATTTATACTTTTATGAAAATACTTAGTAAGACAAATCTAATCATATGATTTTTATATTCTTAAACTTAATATATTAAAACTTATTTGTAGTTTATATTCTCAATGTTTGGCTAAAATATTGTCCTAAACGACTTCTTGAACCGGAGGGAGTATTTAAGTACCGCCTAAGCATACATATTGGTACTCTTGCCTTTTAGATCTTAATGTAACACATGTCTAGGTCCACTACTCCAGTTGGGATACGTACTGCAGACTGTTAAAGCACGGGTCTCTTCATTCAATGAAGCATGCTAAATCACCGTGATCTTGTCCAAAGCGGATCTATTCCAACAATTTTTAAAATTAACCTCAAAATAAACTGACTATTTAACTACATAGAATATTGCAACTCTTTAACTCAGCAGCAACTGTTAACGGAAGGGTATACTTTACTTGTATAGTATGATCACCTTCCTTGTATAATGTGATTGTACCTTCCATGTCTATGGGATTCCTTCCCTTTTGTATCCTGTACACTATCAATATAATGAGCAGAAGGCCGCCACATTTTGTGTGCTGCGCTTTCCCAATCTTCTATTGTTTACAGCAACGTGTCACATTGCTGCACTACATGAGGTTCCAATAACCAAGTCACTTTGGGAGTGCAAAAATAGAAGCAAAGATGTACTCCAGTATTCATAATGAAGTGAAACGATTGCTTGGTTAGATCTCGTGTGTAGCGTGATCTGCCCGGCAGCATCGATTTCAAAAGAAACTGGGAGAAGACTAATACACAGGTGACAGCGATGACCACCGATGGATCATCAGAACATGCATTTCATGGCCGTGGAAAACATAACAAAGGAACTGTCGGGATCACGTACCTCGGGTACCCAACAGAGCGCGCTCGTACGCGCAAGATCGGGAGTCGGGCGATCGCGGATTCCGACCCTCCCCAACGGCAATCTGCGGCAATCACGCCTTAGCCGCGTGGGCACGCGAAGACCCCGGCCTCCGAAGGCCGACCTCCGGAGAGCGACCCCTAGGAGGTAGGTACCGCATTATGGTACATTTACTCTGACGACCAACTGCCATCCGTCCTGACGGGACGGAACGAGATTCACCACGGCGACACTCCAGCAGAAAGCTGCGACAGCTGCCGGACACGACGTGACAGCACTGTAGCCGGCACAGTGGCACCAGACGAGCATCACAGTACCCGCCGCTGCGCACGACGCGACGGGTCGCGGCCACGCCTGGACGGAATGAAATGATGGCGACAACGACGGAAGGGCCCACCTATCGGCGAGACGGCAGGATCGTGTAGGACCCACCACTTGTAACTCCGGACCCCCTTCTATATAAAGAGAGTCCCGGGGAGCAATAGAGAACGACTACAACAACTACTACATCCCCACGAACACAACAGCCTAAAACACACGAAAGACAACCACGAGCTCCAGGGTCTTTGCATCCTTACGAGCAAACACCCCCACTCGCCCACATCCCGGATCCTCATGCGAAAAGAGGATCCCGCCTTTGTAACATTATCACCGAGATAATCCGCTCCCTGGACGTAGGGTATTACACCGCTCGAGGTGGCCCGAACCAGGTTAAAATCTTCTTGAGTCTGCCTTAAACTAGATCATATCAAATCCGAAGGCACACCACCCGCACGATCGTATATTTACTGTGCCGGTGGTCAGAACGCCGATAGGAACAATGTACCACGGGCAACAGAAGCTACGCATGCACCTTGGAACCAACACATATTATATAATAGATAGTTTTTATAATCTGATTTATAAACATAATCTGGATGGTGCTGTTCAGATGCTAGATAATAAAAACTGCCTCTTTATTTTTTAGCTTATCATTGGACCTGTTTGCCATTCAATTTTTAAAATAGCAGTGGTAGAATTGCGAAATTAGTTAGGAACTATAAGGGTAAAGCATCTTTTAGTAGGCATAATCAAATATTAGCTAGGGTAGAGTAGATTATGGGTTTATCATAATCTAGGGGTTCAGTTTTTATAATTAAAAAATAAATCGATGTATTTAACCTTTAATTTATATAATTCACATTATTATAATCTTGGTGGTTCCAAATACAGCCTAAGAGGTTACAATAAGAGATTATTAGTTTGTCATGCATGTCTCTATCCCTTTTCTTGGGTACTCGATCTTTTTTGCTGCTATAGTCGTACTCCTTTCCCTTTTTCACTTTGTCAAGGCGAACCCTGCCACGGGTGCATGGTGGCTCAGTACTTGTTACTAGACACGATACACATGTCACTTCCACATCAGCAACACGTCACGTTCGAGAGGTTCCACCGTGGCACGCGGGTGTCTTTAGGGACCAGTGAATGGTTGTGGGTGTGTCAAACTGGTCTAGAACTGGGGCGCATGCAACAAGTGATTACGTATTCTGATGTTGATCTCTCTCGTTCCAAGAACCCCAGCATTGGTGGAGTCGGAGCAACCCTACGTACATACACCCCCATGTTCTTGAGCACGGATAATAAATTAAAATTGCATCATCTCATGGTGCGAAGTAAGTAAATCTGACTTCACAGTCGCAAAAGAAAAGTAAATCTGACTTCACAGTCGCAAAAGAAAAGTAAATCTGACTTTGAGGACGAGATATTTCTCTCGAGAACTCTGTGCTTGTCGTAGAAACTGTTGCCTCCGTTTCAAAATTGAACTGGCCGGTGACAATATTTTAAAAACTAAGGGAGTATAATAACTATGGATTTGAAAAGCTCTTTGTACCTTTTCAAACTATTTTCATTCATAGGTATCACAAGTTGCAGGTAAAAAAATGATAGGAATCGTAAGTCAATCACCCACAATCTTAACCATCAGACGCAATAGGTTTAATTTTACGGACAGCCACAGATGTACAGTTTCAGGCCAGTACCTACCAGCAGCCATGCATGGACCTGAACTGAAAATCATGGCCCTAACTCAACAGGGTACAGTTTCACAAACCAGACTTGAATGGATTCAGGGAAATATCATGAACTTTAAGAAAGCGACAACAGGATGTGATAATATTCATAACACCTAGTAAGAAGGTTCTCCCTGCAAATAATTCTATGCAGTGACGATCTGCACTGACGCCTCTGTAAATAAAAGTAGAGAGGATAGATGACAGATCAAAAGCTAGCAACAGAGAACTAGGCGGTGGCGGCGTCAAGTGATGATAACAATAGATGTAACAGGCATGAGATCTGCCACTAGCGTCCATCCGATCGAGAAAGAGATTGATCTAGCAATTTTTGTAGTGTTACCACATCACCAAAGATAGAATTATCCTTTAAACCTACTTAAGCATGAAGTTCCTAACAAGTGAAAGCATATACTACCAATAGCAACGCCACACGTATGATAACCAGGACTCTCTTCAGCCACCAAATCAACATTGTATGCTGACAAGCCATTTTAGTGCTCACCAGTGAACTTAAACACCTTAATTTGGCCCATCTGCAAGAAAGCAACCTCACTACCGGAAACCGACCCATAAAACACTCGGCAAAATGTTTGCCGAATGCCACCCTCGGCAAAGCTCACTCGGCTTAGTTTGTGACGGCAAACAGCTGTTTGTCGAGTGCTTTTTGTCGCGCACTCGGCAAACTTTGTCAAGTGCTGTATCGATACTCGGCAAAAAAAAAACACTCGACAAAATTTAAACCGGAAAAGAATCGAAAAAAAATCGGGAGAGGCCCCCACCGGCTGGTTGCAGCATTTTTCGCACTGGCCGGTCGCGGCATTTTTTGCAAAGCTGTCAGTCGCGGCCGGTCGGATTTGAACCCGTGACCTCCCCCTCGCTCGCACCCCCTCTATCCACTGCGTAACACTGTCACTTGTGTTTAGATTCTATTTTGGTTCCACACATATTATACTAAACTGAGTGTAAATTGCTTGTTTGAGGTCCCAAACGAATTCAAATCAAAAAGTTGTCAACTACAAAGTTTCATAACATTTCGGGATCTACAACTTTCATTTTGGTAGTTTCTCCATCCGAGGTCATTTACAAAATTTGAATTTCAAATTTAAGAAATTCAAATGTAGTTTTCGATGACAAGATGATTTCAAATCAAAAAGTTGTCAACTACAAAGTTTCATAACCTTTTGAGATCTACAACTTTCATTTTGGCTGTTTCTCCATCCGAGGTCGTTTGAAAATTTCAAATTTAAAACAAGATCTTTGCGGAGTGTTTTTTTTTTGCACTCGGCGAACAAAATGCTTGCCGAGTGTTTTTGGTTTTACACTCGACAAACAAGAAACACTCGATTTTTTAAAGCACGTTTTGAAGCAGGAAATTAATTCAAAATAAAAAGTGTTCAACTACAAAGTTGTATAACTTTTTAAGATTTACAACTTTTATTTTAGTCATTTGTTCACCCGACATAGTGGTAGTAACATTGTTCAAAAATCTTATATATCTTTTTTCTAGTTTCATAAAACTATATGAGAGATATAGATTTTACGAACAACGTTACTATCGCTTTGTCGAATAAAGAAATGATCAAAATAAAAGTTGTAGATCTTGAAAAGTTGTACAACTTTGTAGTTGAAAACTTTTTCATTTGAAATAATTTGCTGCTTTAAAATGTGCTTTGAAAAATCGGGTGTTTCTTGTTTGTCGAATGTAAAACTAAAAACACTCGGCAAATACTTTGTTTGCCGAGTGAAAAGAAAACACTCGGCAAACAAAAAAGTTTGCCGAGTGCTTTTATTTTGTCAAATATTTTTCGCTTAGCTCTCGACAAAAAGTTGTTTGCCGAGTGGCTGAAGAATTGCACTCGGCAAACCACCTAGCACTCAGGCAAACATCGGGTAGTGCCTGTACCAGCAGCTCCAGTCTCTCATGTCCGAAACCTGAAGAACCAAGCAATTAAAGGCACAGTAATCCATCACTGAACTGCAATCGGTGCAAGGACAGATTTGTCAAATTAGGGTGTAAATGGGTGCACATAAGATTAACGTGTAAATTAAACTCTTCTATTCAAAAAAATAAATTAGTTTTTCAAAAATGAGAATATTTTAAAACTTCATTGTTTGAAATAGTTAGGTTTAGAGGTTAACTTAATAGTTTACACCCTTAGGTCAATTCAAGACCTAACACCTGCTGGACCTCTGTGGCTCATATTTCAGGTTCCAAAGATGCCCCGATGGGCAGGCACATCTTGCATTATTGCTGTGCTATGGCAACTCCACCGGCCGTCGCTTTCAGAGCAAGGACTGCGCATTCTGCAGAAAGAAACAATAGACCCCTGCGTCATGCGTCGGTGATCCCGGTCCGTCCATCTGTGGCACAATTAGAGGGCAACATGTTCCCCAGTCTCCCGGTGAGATCGATGTGAGGTGCCACATTGCCCTAGTGGCTTCAGTCCCTTTCCTGATCATGTGAAGCCACCACAGCATCAAATCAAGGGTGCAGCGATCAGCAATAGCATTTCAATTTCAAGAGGGATCAATCTAAAGCTCCAAGACCTGTTCATGATCCATCAATGGATGTTGCACCAATGGAGGAAGGCTTGTAGATTGTAACTGCTTGTGGTGTCGTCGACGAAAAAGTGATAGTATTTTTAATCCTGAAGCTATCAAAGAAATTAAATTCCAGCAGGCCAGGCTTGATGTTCAGTTACACACAGCATAGCAGAAGAATTCAACGAGAAGATATCGAGGACGGTTCGATTTATGCGATGATGCTAAAGGGGGAGGGTCAGGACAGGAGACTAATAGGGCAGTGGCTGCCTTCCTTGAGAAAATAGCATTGTCGCCACACTGAACGTCTACATCAAATTGCCACGCCGCTTTCAGTCGACACCACCACCGCCACCCTGCATGATCGGTCCATGACACCTAGCAGTAGCACTCCATGAATCAAGCACGAATCAAGGGATTGATCATGAAACTAGAGTATTATAAGCTACTCATCATGTTAGGCTGTCGAGCGACTCTAGCCAATCTCCTGTACCAAGCTAACTATAGTATGATGAACCATCAGCAACGTTTTCTGAAACAGTTCATTCAGGCAAAATTAGGAAGAAAGAAACAACAATAAAAAAAAGTTTATGATGCCAAACTGTTCTCGATGAATTCGGGTGGTAGTATCTTGGTTTTTTCTAAAAAAAGGTGATTTTAACTGGGTTTAAAAATAATAAGAATTAGTTCGACCTTGTAAAATAATTACTATGCATCGTGCATCGTCGATGACACTTCGCACAAAAGAGTAATGTCTTGCTTCTAATGGCCGGAGCTGTCCGGCGGTCGCCGGTCGGGGCCGAGGACGAAGTCCATCGGTACCTTCTCAATGGCATTAGTCCGTTTTAATCAATCAGCTGTCGTGGTTGCATGTGCAATCGATCCTTGATCATGCAAACAGTCCTGTGGTTGTGTGGCAGCGGAATGGCGTGTGACGTTGTTGTCTTGCAATCTAGGCCAGTTCTAAACGAGAGTCGAAATCAGGAGCTGAGGGGTGCTACTTAGATGCTTAACCATTTCGCTAAATTTTAGATTATCACCATTACAAAAAAGGCCAGAAACATGGATACGGAGTAGGTGTAACGGAGAACTGTCCCTTGCCGCTGTAGCTGGCTGTGACAACGATCCATAATTTCCGTAAAATGTTTGACTAGCGTAATTCAGTTCACGTCCAAGTATGATGGAATCGGATAACTAACTGAACATCCATCATGATAGCCGGTCAAGCACTCAAAGCACAGTTAACTAATTGCAAAGCACTGCTCGACTGCTTAGCACGCAGTAGACGGTGATCGATGTCTTTTGACCAGATCGTGCGAGCAAAGCAAAGCATATCCAAAACGACAAAACCTGCACAAGTTGCAGTACTTTACAGCGTCAGTCTATTGGTACGATGTTCATCACAGGACGGGGTCGCTGCTCATCCGATCATGCATGAATATTACAGGACATAGGATAAGAGTAGATCTTTTCCACAGTTATTTTTATCAGCTTTTCTGTTCGTTGCTGTTTCCTAGCTAGTACAATTAGTGGATAGCGACGGCGCCATTTGAGGACTGCAGCTGATGAGGGTTTCCCCCGGCCCGGATAAGGTTGTTGTCGTCGTCCTTGACTCTAAGACTTCACCTGCCAATTACTCCCGGAAGACGGGGATTGATTAACGGCAAATGATCAAGATTCAAATGGAAGGTCTAGCGTGGATCTACTGATAAACAAGATTGAAAATTCATCAGTCGTAGGAAGACAAATGTGAGGATGCACGGTTGTTTGCGCCCAGTTTGGTGGCGATCGATGTACTTCTGCAAGGCTCTTTTGGAATTGTTCCTTAATGAGCTCCATACATAATCCAAGAATACAGAGTCGTTCCGGAAAGATCCGGGCGTTTGCAAAGTGTAGATCGAACAATGTACTTGAGATGTCTAATAAAGCCTAGAACTTGCCGCGTCGAGAGTCGAGACAATGATTGGTGATTATTGCACTCCATGGAAGCTGGAGTTGGTGCAGGGCTGCAGACAGCTCGAGCTCAGACGATGACCTAGAACGGTTTGATTCTATATTTCAGTAGTTGCGACTCAACATGTATTTTGAAAATGATTCGATAATTTGATGTTAAATACAACATCTGTTCCAGAAATAAATAAGCCTATTATATATGAGCATCTGACATACTATTCATAATTTTGTTCGGGTCGAGCGACGACCGTGATCGTTTCTCTCAAGTGCCTGCCGTTCTATGTGTTTCCTGCACGTGGAGCTCCAGTGCCAATAGACAATGCAGCAGCTAGCCTTCGTAGTGTCATCTCATTTTTGCTACTGAGCATTTCGTATTTTGAATGTATCATTACTTGATTAATTGTTGGCTCCTAAATCATTGTCTCAAATGTGATATATGGAACATATCAGTGCATTTTAGTTATATTCAGAGTTGAACAAAATACTTTGCTCGTTGCATCTACCTAAACCCTAGCTAAACAGAAATTGGATAAGTTGACTAAACATCAAATTTATTCGAATCAAATGCTATGATAATTTAAAAAGATCTCACTTAACTTAAATACTCATCATTCGCGCAAATCACCAGATTTTCCTTGGAGCTTGTGGTATCACGCCAAAAGCATTTCTGTGATTAAAGAGCAAAGGTATACTGTTTACTCCTTCTGGACTAAAAAAAAAAAAAGTTGTTCTAAGCAATATTTTGTCAAACATTTGGAATATAAAAATACAAATAATTTTAAATTTGTTAAATTTAAAAATATGATAATCACATGGTTATATAATTTGTCTTAAAAATGGTCTCATAAAAATATACATATGTCCCTTTTTATAAAATATTTTTACAGAAATTAGGAGTCAAAGTTATGATTTAGAGACCATGTCATTGTCCTCAATGTCAAAATTCTTTAATGACCTACAAAAATAATGCAACAAACTAAGACTGGATGATACTTTGTCAGATTCAAATGCACATCACTCAAAAAAAAAAGGTGGGCTTCAAACACAATGATCTGGTTGAAAAGAGGGATAGTTTAGAGGACAGCCGGGACATTTTTAAAAGTAGAAATTAAAAGTGTGCATGTGTCAATGTGGTAAAATGATTTTGGAATATTGTTAAAGTTTAATAGCATCCTTTAATTTAGAAGGAACTTTTTGAAATTATCGTGTTGTGGTAAAATATTTGCATGATATTCTTTGTGAATGTCAAGTTACTCTTTATTTCAATTGTATTAGTATTTCCATATTGCTACATATTTTGATACAAAAGCCAAAGTATTAGCTCAACTCAATTTTCAAATAATAGCAAACTTTATTTTTCAGATAATTGTCACATTGATTTCTTTCTCTGAGGACAGCAATAAGAGGCTTGAAGAATTATATTTTACAACTCTTAATTATTAATATTATTGAACATAAAAGTTTTTCAAAACAACAAATGTGAATTTTTTTAAATGAATGGAAAATGAAGGTAGAAAAAAAGTACGATAACATCTTGTACAAGCGACAAACATCATTGTTTCTTTCATGACAAAGGTCAGCTTTCGAAAATGACTTGGTAAGTACCTAGCTAGTGAAAATTTCCAATGCGAATTATATATAGGTGCATCTTCTTCCGAGTCAACTGAAACAAAGGTCAACTTTGGAAAATAACTTGATAAGTACCTAGCTAGTGAAAATTTCCATCAAGTGGCTCAAGTTGGAAGAACTTTGTTTCATCTCAGCCTGCAAATGGATTCACTCCCACAATACACTGCACCAAGAAAGACAGCTACACAAGCCGGATGAATCTATGGTAACAGATGCATCTGACAGGGTTGAAAGGGCATCATGGTGCCTCATTGGTTGCTTATTTAAAAGTACCGCCTAAGAACTCATATTGGTGTTCTTGCCTTTAGACCTGAATGTACCACATGTCTAGGTCCATTACACCGTATATTAGGCTTAAGTACGTACTGCAACTGTTAAAGTACAGGTCTCTTCGTTTATCGAACAGTGTTACCACGAATCACCGTGAGCTTGTCCAAAGTGGTTGTATTCCAACGGTTTTTTCGAAAGGACGATTCCAACCGTTTTAAAATTAACCTCAATATAAACTGACCCTTTAACTACGTAAAATATTGCAATACCTTTAACTTAGCAGCAACCTGTCACATTGTACTACATGAGATTCCAATAACCAGGTCACTTTGGGAGTGCAAAAATAGAAGCAAAAATGTACTCCAGTATGCATAAAGATGTGAAACGTGTAGCGTGATCTGCCGGCAGCATCGATTTCAAAAGGCACTGGGAGAAGACTAATACACAGGTGACAGCAACGACCACGATGGATCCGGACACGCATTTTCATGGCCGTGGAAAATAGAACAGATCAGAGACTTAATTGTATTTAACTCAAGGAACCGTGTGCAATGGCCGTTGAATTAAGTCATCTCTTGTTAGACTAGCTAGCACTGTAGTTTAGCTAATTAGAGGTTATAATAAATAAGAGATTAGTAGTTTGATCATGCATGTCTCTATCCCTTTTATTGGGTGCCCGATCTTTTGTATTACTCTATAGTCGTACTCCTTTCCCTTTTTCACTTTATCAAGGCAAACCCTGTCACGGGTACGTGGTAGCACAATACTTGTCACTAGACATGACACACATGGCAGTGCCACATCAGCAGCACATCACGTCCGAGAAGTTCCACCGTGGCACATTGATGTGTTCACTGACCAATGAATGGATGTGGGTGTGTCAAAGTAGTTGGTCTAGCACCAGAGCGCATGCAACAAGTGATTAGGTATATATACTGATGTTAATCTCTCTTTAATTCCAAGAATCCCGGTATTGGTGGAGTGGGAGCGACCCCAAGCACATCCACCGCATGTTCATGAGCAAGGATAATACAAATTAATTGCATCATCTCATCTCATGGTGCGACGCAAGTAAATCTGAACTTGAAGTTGAGGATGAGATTTTCTCCCGTGAACAGGCTTGTTGTAGAAACTGTTGCCTTTGTTTCAAATTTGGACTAGCCCTTGCGTTTCTGTTGCTGGGGCCTCTCGCGCTTTGTACTTTCTGTAAACTCTGATTCTCTTTACAATGAAAAGTCAGAAAAATTCCTAGGTCTTTTCTCTTAAAAAAATTGAACTGCCCGGTGATAACAATTTTAGAGCGAAGTAATAACTATGGATCTGAAAAACTCTTTTTACCTTCACGAACTAGTTCGATTTTAAATATAGATACCACAACTTTCACGTGAATCGGCAGGAATCGTAAGTCAATCACCCACAATCTTAACCAGAAGACGCGTTAGGTTTAATTTCACAGGCGGGCCACAAGGGTAATGTTTCATGCGAGTACTATAATGGAGTAATGGACTTAGACATGTGATACATTAAGGGTCTAAAGGAAAGAGTACCAATATGTGTGCTTAGGCGGTACTTAAATAATAAGCAAGCAATGAGGCACAATCAAGCCGTTTCAACCCTCTCAGATGCGTCTGTCACCACAGATTTATCCGGCATGTATAGCTGTCTTTCTTGATGCAGTGTATTGTGGGAGGTAAATCCATTGGCTGACTGAAGTGAAGTTCTTGCAACTTGAGCTACTTGATGGAATTTTTCACTAGCTAGGTACTTATCAAGCTATTTTCCAAAGTGACCTTAGTTCCAGTCGCTCAGAAGAAGATGCCACTACCATAGAAAGGGTCATCAGAGACGGGTAAAATACTTCATCAGTGATGAAACATCGAGCCATCTTTAAATTTACGTCACTGATGTAGACACATAAGTGCTTGAAACGGGAAATGATAGGAAAATACTACAGCACTTTTTTAGGATGCCCTTTCATTTTACTAGACACCTCATATTCTCCTCCATTTTTTCTAGGTTTGTACCGCAAAGTTCTACAAAAAAGACAATGGGTCAACTCTGCATAGTCACCATGATACAACATATAATTTTTTTTCATGCATGTATCTTCTGCACTTCCAATCCCAAATGACATATTGTCTTCTTGGCATCTTAGGTATTTGTTGGCAAATCGCTTTCTTCTGGAAGCATGTCCCATAGCAGATGTAATAACTCGGTAAAACTCCTATCGGACCAACCATGTCTTGCCTTCAACTGCAGGAGTTTAAGGACCGAATACAACCTCGTGAACTTTTTGTCACAGCCAGGGTACAAAGGTTTCTTAGAGTCTTGCACTAACTTTTAAACTTTGCAAACTCTCCATCATTATACCCATCATTTCTCTCTGCATCAAGCATCATCTGGTCAATATCATTTACATCATCAGCATAGTCATCACCGATAGATAAGATATCATCATCTCTGAGATGCAGATCTTCTACATTGCAGTAGGAGGGGATGTGATCCATATTTTTCATCCATGAATTACTGCTCAACTCACCAAGATTAAATCCTTCTTCGCCATGCTTATTCCAAATTTTATAATTCTCTTTGAATCCACGCAGGATAAAATGAGAATGGAGGTGCATTGAATGTGGAAACTTCTTATCATTGCGACAATCATGGCATGGACAGAACATAGCCATCTTCTTCTTTCGCTTTATATCCTTCTCCGCAATAGTGATGAAAGCCATGACACCTTTAAGGTACTCATCACAAGTGCGGTTCTCAAGGTACATCCAATCATGGCTCGACATCTATAGTTTCAAAACAAGCAACATGCAAGTCATACACTAACTTAAGAACTAGAATAACGGATCAACCAAAAGCCACTGATTACATGGAAAGAAATACATACATGGAGCGGTGGAGAAGCTAGCAAGCCTTGATTTCTTAATTGGTTACCAACACAATATTGTGAGAGCAGCTTGCGCAAAGGATCATAAGACAAGGATGAGCTGATGATCTTCCCTACATAAGATGTATTTTGTTGTGAGAAGAGGATAGGAGACTAGAGGATCAGAGGTGCTGGATCGGTCTCCCTCACCAGAGTTGCCGGATGGAATCAAACTCAGAGGAGATCAGTCGGAGGTAGCACGCTGTCCACAGCAGGCCGGAGGTGCACAAGCGGACGAACCAGCTAGGGCAAAGTCGAGGTCAAGGGGGAGGGTAGGTAGATGGCTGGGTAGGAGGTAAGGAAGCGTCAAATACATGCCGGGCAGGCCAAGGAGGCTGGTGGACAGTCCACAGACGCTAGTCGCTTCCGAGGAGGGTAGGGCACGACAGTTGATCGAAAGTCGGCGCAGCATACAGAGTCCCCTGTCTGATCTGAAATTACATCATCAGCGATGGTGATTTGCGAGCCGTCTCAGATGTACAGTCATCAGTGATGGTGTTATATAAGCCATCTCTGATGCACAGTCATCAGCGACGGTGAAACCACCAACATATCTGATAAGCGTTGTAACAATCTGAAATTTTTGAAACAATCAAAGTGCCGATTGTGTCCCAATTTTTGTTCCGCTCCAAATCTGAAATTTCTTTTTTTTTCTGGCGCCAGAAATTCAGTTCGCGGGCTTTGTCAGGCTGATATTAATTTCCAAAGTCTTTAATTAATTTCCAAATCCCCTAAAAAGTTTCCCTATATATTTCCCCCTCCTTATCCCTTCCCACCAACCCCTCTCTCTTCTATCATTTTTTTCCCCTTCCCAAGTCTCCAGCATAGCAGTTGGCCGATCGGCGCCGCCTGCTCCGCGTCGTCGCGCCCCGAGCCGCGCCGACCGGGTC
>BCLG01000471.1:101298-120974 GCA_001602295.1 Zoysia matrella
GGCTTCTAGCTCGTCCGTCGTCGACACCGCTTGTCTGCATCCACTGCTCGTGAGCGCGCGCCGTCCCTGATCCGTCCCGACGGCCTCACCCCGTCTTGTCAGACCGTGCCGCGATTTGGACCCCTCAATGGTTCGGCCCTAGATGAGCTTCCCTTGGTGAACTAGTCGAATCCTTGTTCCCTGTAGCGCGTCGCGTGTGGTAGAATATGTGGTAACCAATCTGTGTACAGGTGCTCTGGAGCTTGGAATCCGGCTATCGGCACCGTCACTGCTTGCCTCTGTCCGCGCGCGTCTCTGTACTGGTCTCCGCGTGTTCCCACTCGTCCTCAGTTCCAGCATCGATCCTGATCCGTGCGCTCGTCTCGATCCTGTCACCGTCAACCGTTGCTTCGTCCGATTGCCGTGCATCGTTCTCTTCGTCCAAGTTCTGGTGAGCCTCGGCCTTCCTTTTGGTTCCGTGGAATCTGCGATTGGCTTGGTTGTTGGTGCTGTGGTGGCTCGTGCGATAGAGCGGAGAGTTGGGTTGAAGAGCTGTGAGTTGTTCTTTTAGGCTAATCGATCTGTAGTTAGTCTGGTTCTTCATAGACTAAATCCTCAGGGGTTTTTGAAGAACTCCGTTTAGTCTCAAAAGATTTCTAAAATTGTTCCGTTAAATTCGTCTCATCGAGATTGTCGTGTAGAATTTTCTGGAGAACGTTTTGAGCACGTTTAGTCTAGCAATTTAAATTTGGATTTAATTATTTGAATTTAAATTATCGTGTACCTAGTCTCACCCTTGTTCGTGTTGTATTTAGCTGGTGAGCCTGCTCAGTTCGTGGACTCGGATCCCGACTATGATCCCGAGCTACCAGGCAAGCCGCGTTTTTTGATCACTTTTGTACCCAGCATTTTGAACTGCATGTTTTGTTTGCAACCCTAATTTGCATGCCAACTGTTTTAAAATATGCTAGCAACACTCTTAAGCCGTGCCTATTTATTGTTCCACAGATATGAGCCCTAAGATTGCTTTAGAATAATTACTTTATTTTATGCTTAGTCGCATTTATTTTACCTCACACCTCACTATGAAAATGGAATTTGTGTTAAATGATTTTGAACTGCAATTCAAATGTGTGAGTTTTGCAAATAACTATACATAACTATTTAGCGGGGGCAGGATGGAGTATGAGGAGCAGGGGGACTTTTGGGAAGTCTCTGTGAGCGTACTTGTGGCGGCTACAACGGGAAGATCTGGGTTGAGATCTTTTCGCGAGACTTGTTGGTTGTTGGCGTGGAGGTTGGAGAGAGTGCCTGCCCTGGCAATTAAGGACCGAGTCCTTCGAGTCTTATACGCTCAGTTAACAACCATGCATACCACGTTACCTATATGGGTAGTGGCCTAATCTTGAAGCTTGCCGAGACTGGTTGTTTACCCGTGGGTTAGCGGTGACGTGTTAGTGTGGTGTAGAGCTATGACTCCCCACATGAGATCGAGATGCCCACCTGATCTGTGGTAGGCTCTTCACAGCTCCAGGACCCGATTGCGTAGGCACTTGGGATCCCTATCCTTGAGGACGGATAACGCCAGTCAAAGCTTGTGGACGGGTCTTGTGTGTTCGTCGGGACTACGACGGTAGTTCTCGACGACACTTCTCGTGGGTACAGGTGCATAAATTCTGCAGAGTTACAGTCAGTGCGTATTGCCACATCCTTTTTTAAGGACACCCCCTGAGTTGTGCTCTTCGTTGAGTAGTTTTGTTTTCTTCTCTCTTCTTCTATTTCAAAATGTTTTGGATTCTAGCCTTTGAGCTGTGGCCGGGTGTGAAGGTTACACCATCATTTAAAATGAACCCCCGTCCGAGATAACGGAGATCCCTGCGGGGCAAGATAATAAAATTTGACAGTTTTAAAATAAAACTTTCTTGCATCTTTAAAATAAAATAAAATATTTTAAACTTGTATTTAGCACTTGAGCCAGCCTTTACCCTTGAAACCATTTGCATGCATACATTGTTGATAGGTAGTACGCGGTTTGCTGAGTATTTATACTCACGGCTTTCCAATTTGTTGCTTTCAGAGGATACCCACATCTTCGACTTCGACTACATCGCCGACCGTGAAGTTAGCTCCTACGCTCAAGTGTGCCTGTGTAGAGGAGGTTCACTGCCGCTGCCATGATGATGCTTCCGTTGCTGCTTTTTTATAGTTTTCTCGATAGTGATCATTCTGCTCTGAGATGTTTTTGGTCTGCGTGCCGATGGACCCTTTTGGAGGATTACATTCTAAAAAAATTGCTTTGACTTGCTATTTTCTATTCTTGTTTGTTTTTTAATGCTTCTGTTATGGTTTCTTGATTGATCGCTTGTGATGTCGTGCTTGCTAACCTCCTGGGATTGACAAGGTCACGGAAGATCGGGACTTATCGAAATATAAGAAAAACCCGGTCGTTACAAGCATCATCAGCGACGGTGTTTAGCGAAAGCGTCGCTGACATAGCCCGCATATCGGCGACGTTCTTTCCAGCTAGGCCGCTAATGTTCTATCATCAGTGACGGCGGTTAGAGAAACATCGCTAATGTGACCCTATCAACGACGGCTTGCAAGCAACCGTCGCTAACGTGCTCCTTTCAGCGACTGCGTACAAAAAACTGTCGCTAATGTGCTTCCATTAGCGAGGGTTTTTTGCGCCGTCGCTAATGTGCTTTCGACAGCAACTACGCTTCTTCGGCCGTCGCTAATGTGGTATCATCAGCGATGGTTGTTTTTTTGATGTCGCTAATCTAATACCATCAGCGACGGCTTTTTGTAAGATGTCATTAATGATGGTGTCTCCTTTGTATCAATTTGAGATGCACATATATGTACAGGGTGGTCAGGAAAGAAATAAAGTTGTTTGTTGTTCGTACAAGGTATTCAATAATATTAAATACTAAGAATTCTTTCAAAAAAATTAAATACTACATGTAATATAATATAATATAATGTTTCAAACATCTTGTCAGCGACTTCAGAAAAAAAAAAGAATCCATGTAACAATTATTTGAAAATTAGTTAATACGGACTTTAGTAGTAAAAAATATGTAGCAATATATATATATATATATATATATATATATATATATAATGGAATTAAAGAGTATGCATAACATTCATAAAAAATATATCGTGCAAATATTTTACCACATCACGAGATAATTAAAAAAGGGGCCATCTAAATTAAAGGATACAATTAAACATTCTAACAATATTCCAGAATCATTTTACCACATGAACTGGAGAAACGGTTCCCACCGGATTGATGAAAACCACTATTTTTTTTGTGTAAATAAACAAAAGTTGAATGAAATTTGACAGATACACTACAGTAAACTAGTAGGGTTTTTCAGTTTACAAGAGTTATTGAATCGTTCTCAGAATGCATTTTGACTCGCAACTACTGAATCATGTCTGGAGATCAGATTTGCGGTTTTTTTTATTCCACGGTGGAAAGATTTTGTATGTGAAGTGGCCATTTGTTCCTGCCTTTGTTTTCCCATCAAACGCATTTCAAAGACCAATATGTTGAAGAATCAAACCGTCCTAGGTCATCGTCTGAGGGAACGTCCGAGATCTAGCTGTGTGCATCCATGCACCAGCTTCCAAGTTCCATGGAGTGCGATGACCTCAAATCATGAATCATGATCTCGATGCAGCAAGTTATGTGCTTTATCAGACGTCTCCAGTACATGCATTGTTGGATCTACTCTCTCCGTTCCTAAATTGATGTTGCTGTTGACTTCTATCATCAATTTTAATCATTCATCTTATTCAAATAAATAGTTCAAATGGGTAAAGTTTTAAGTTGTGATTTAAACAACTCTAATGATAAATCAAACTATAACAAAAATATATGATATCTATAAAAAAATTTGAATAAGACGAATTATCAATATTGATATTGGAAGTCAATGACGATATCAATTTAGGAACGGATCCACTTTACCCAAGCGTGGATCTTTCCGGAACGACTTTGTATATGCCTGGATTATGGAGCTAAGGAACAATGCCAACATCTTTCCAATTGATCATTTTCTGCTAATCGATCCCCATCTTCCGGGAGTAATCGACAGGTGAAGTCTTGGCGTCAGGGACGGCGACAACCTAGCTTATCCGAGGGAAACCGATCCTCATCACCTGCAGTTCTCTAATGGCGCAGTCGCTATCCACCACTAGGAAACAGCAACACGCTGATAAAAATAACTGTGTCAAGGATATTCATGCATGGATCAGCAGCGACCCCATCATGCGATGTGATGAACATCGTACCAAGAGATTGATGCTGTAAAGTACTGCAACTTGCGCGGGTCTGGTCGTTTGGATATGCTTGCTCCGTTCGCACGATCTGGTCAAAAGACATCGATCATCTACTGCGTGCTAACTGCTGAGCAGTAGTAACCAGTGCTTTGCAATTAGTTAACTGTGCTTCGAGTGCTTGACCCTATCATGATGGATATTCTGTTAGTTATCTGATATTTTACGAAAATTATGGATCTTTGTCCCAGCCAGCGACAGTGGCTAGGGTCAGTTCTAAGTTACACACACCTATCCATGTTTCTGGCCTTTTTAAGTGGTGTTAGTCTAAAATTTGACGAAAGGATTAAAGAGTCTCACTACGACACTGCTACTGCTACCCCTCGGGCTCTGAGTTCGACCCTTAGTTGAATGAGTGCGTGATGATGATGTAACAATGCCATTCCACTGTCACAACCACTGGACTGTTTGCACGTAGGTGTGATAAAAGGGCTCGCCCGCAGATTTTTTCACAAATTTCATCGGTCTTTATTAAATTTTTGTTCAAAAATGAATAGAAATTGAGCTCGATTCTAATTCGATCCAGCCCTCACTATTTTTAGTTCATTCTCTTCGACTTGTCTTCACCCTTATTTGCACAACCAAGGATTGATTGTACGCACAACGGTGACAGCTGAAAAACGAAGTGACAAGGCGCCGACAGACTTCATCCTCGGCCCCAAATGGTGACCACTGGACAGCTCCAGTCGATGTGTCATCGATGGTACACGACGTATGCAAAACAATTGTTGTACAAGATCGATCTAGTTCGTATTATTTTAAAATACAGTTAATTAACATCACCTCTTTTTTGAATGTCAACATGCTAGAATAATTTGGAGGGTTGTCTACATAGATACTGGGTTAACATAGCCTATATCAACTAGATGATTCCCCCGGCTCGTTGCTGCGGGATTTTATAGATGATTAGATGATAATAAGAAAATGTAATCTAATAGCTAACAATGATTAAATTTTCATCAACACTTTACCTATAGAGAATTCAACAGAAATAAATCACAACATAGAAGCAGCTTATGGTAAAATTTTGGACTTTTGCTCATTTTGCCCAATAACAAATACAATATGCTCTTTGGTGAAGTACAGATTACATCAAGCATGTTTAGAGCTATCCCATGTTTATTTCAGGTGCATATACATGGTATTTTGATAAACTGTACCAAAATAAATTAGCATATCCTTTTTGTCCATGGCCATACCTTTTTTCTCAAGGTGCTCTGTGCCCTCTCCCAGGTTGCTCTTCCTTATTCAAGTCACTGTTCACACTAAGCTCTATATCTTCCTAGAAAGAAAAGGTCAAGCAAAAACTACTCAAAATTGGGAGACCTATGAAGCAAAAACCTTGCATATACAACGCATCACAATGTTAGCAATTTACAGAGAAGGAAAATTTACCGGCTTGGGTAGGACAAATGTTTTGTCAGAAAAACGCAAAGCATCTTTTGGAGCATAAATATCCTCCCAAGTAACTGCCATTCCAAAAACTGTGAAATAACATAATGAGCATCCTTGCTGGCAGTACCGAAGAACTCTGGAACAAAAAAAATCTGCATGCACAAACCTGTTGGATAGTTGTCACCATTCCGAAGAGCTGAACAACCTCGCCGTCATGGCGAAAGATCTGTGCCCCTTCTTCTCCGTCGCCTTCGCCTTCATTGGTCTGTGCAGCTCGAGGGCCAGCCAAGATTGAGGTGGCAGCTTAAACAAAACACTATTCCATAACTGACACATGTTTCATTGAGAGGAAGCAAATTACTAACCAAGAAGAAGCAAGTCACAAGGAAGCTGAAACCTTTGCGGTTGAATGAGGCTTCCGGTGAAATAAAGTATGCTGAAACAGAGGTGCAGAGGTTAATATGTGGGAATGTATGTTTGATGCAAGGAAATAGAACTATTACATGTTAGTGGGTTCACGAACATAGGTGCTAACAATAATGCTACGGACTCCAAGGTTGCAATGGCTCCTTGTGCTTTTCCCTGTTGAAGAACATATAATTTTCAGGATTGGATTAGCAAATAAATAGAGCCAAGGGAGGCCATATCTGTGTACTTCTGCAGAAATGATAGTGTAAATCTGCAGGTTTGCATAGTTTTTAGGCAAGTGAATTTGTGAAAATAATGTAAATGCGCTAAAATGTACTCCATATTGGAATGAAGTACTGATGAAGCTCTGGTTTCTTTTGCACTAAATGTTTAGCCATGTAAATATGATGTTGTAGTGCAATGAGAATAAATCTGAAGGACTGACTTACAGTTGGTTTAGCCAGATATAGATGATACCCAACAAAGAGCTAACATAAAGAACCTGCACGATAGAAGAACACTCTCTTGCGGGAGAAATCGATACTGAATTTGAGGTAGGTTGGTTCGGATACATACCCATGAAGCCCATGCAACACCGCAAAGCAAGGCCGGAATTTTTTCCCCAAAAATCAGTATATTAATTACTATTGGTGATATTAGTATAAACATAGAGAAAGACCTCTGTGTAATAACTTACATAAGCAATAGTGTGAGGATGTTAATTTCATATAATTTGAGGACAACTGATTCTCTGATGCATAAGAATTAATATACGAAAACAAAGCATCGTAGCTATCTTATTGCTTTTTTTCGAAAGAATTTTGGCTCCAATTTTGAGCACATACCTTATCAAAAGATAAATTACCAAGAGCACAGCTCCGTCCTGCTTAGCCATGTAGAGAATCCAAAACCTGCAGAAAAGCACATCTGGGTTATTCTTGTGAAAATATATGCCCATCTTAGAGAATGCTAAAAGGGAAATAACATTAGCTGCCAATAGTTCCCTAGTTGATAAAAGGAGTAGATGCATATGTCAAAACATGTCCTAATTTCTGTGTCTCAAGACAGCTATCATAAAATGTGGTCTACAATCGGCTGTAAAAAAAGAATTCCTTGTTAAGAGATGAGAACATTATTTTGTAAAATTAGCTGATTGCTTACTATCAAAAAAACAGAAACATGTTTTCCATGAAAATGTACACAAATAGCTACCTTCTCTGTTTGTCCTGTCCACTTTTCGTGGACAGCTTCTGAGGTTGACGAATCTAGGCCCATCTGCTTTAATAGTAACAGCCCCAACTCCTTCATTCCGTATGGGAGGTTGGGGCTCAGATGAAGGGTCGATCGGTGGGAGAGGAGGGTGAGGCAGAGCTGGTCACGGGCGCGGGGAGAAGAGAGGAGGGGAGGCTGCAGGGTGGGGGAGAGAGTGGGAGGCCGCGGCTGCCGTGGCGAGAGATGGTAGCAGTGGCGGCGGCTTGCGAGGAGAGAAGGTGGCCGCGGCGGCGGGCTCAGGGTGAGGACAGGAGGAGACGGCGTGCCGGGAGAGGAGGAAGCGGCGGCTCACGCGCGTGGAGAGGAGGCAGCGGCGGCGGCGCGCGCGCGTAGTGAGGAGGCAACGGCGGCGCGCACGTCGAGGAGAGGTGGGGAGGGGACAGCAGAGGGAGGAGGCGAGGCACGGTGGCCGTGGGGAGAGGAGGCGGCGGCGGCGATCTGTGGAGGCAGGCGTGAGGGGTGGCTCGGGTCGGTTGGGGATCGTGGAGAGAGGGGTTGGGGGAGGCAGGAAGAGTCGTGATGGACCGGCGCGGAAGAAACTGAACCGACGGTGTGGATGATACATGCGAGAGAAGATTGAACGGTTGAAATAATTCAGATGATGTGGATCGATGAGAATGCAGGAATAAGAGTTACTGGGTGGTAACTATATAGATATTATAGATTTCTCATGTGTTAAGAAATTGACTTTCTAATTTCATAAAGAAGGAGAAACTATAATTCTGGCCGGGACAGCTGCATTATGTTGGGCAATATGGAGATGTCGGAATGATCTAACCTTTGTAAATTGCAAACATTCATAGAACATATTGAATGCGCTCTTGGTCACAATTGCAGCATGATGACAATGCAAAAGAATCTTTCAGAATGGCGAGCAGAAAATTGGAAACTATTGCATTTGAACTGTTCACTACTCATGGTTGGAAATATAACTATAGCCTTTGTTAGTCTTTTATTGCTTTCTTCATTTTACTCACTTTGAGTCATGGAGTTTTTTTTAAAGAGTTAAGAATAAGAACGGTGTGTGCGGAAACGTAGAAGCGGGAATGATATTCCATTTCTAAACAAACATCACATTTTTTTTAAAAAATACAAAGATACTACAACCAGAATACACGGGTAACAGTTTGGCAATCATAAGCAGAATCATAAACTTTTCTGTTGTTGTTTCTTTCTTCCTAATTCTGCCTGAACGGCATGTTTCAGAAAACGTTGCTGATGGTTATCCTACTATAGTTAGCTTGGTAGCAGGAGATTGGCTAGACAGCATAACTTGCTAAATACTTACTCTGTCTCAAAATAAGTGACGTTTTTGACTTTATGAAATCAACGTTTGATCATTCGTTTTATTCAAAAAATTTACGAAAATAAAAAATAAACAAGTCAAGCTTAATGTAGTTCTAGTAATGAATTATTTTCGCAATAAAATAAATATTTTTTCAAATTTTTTTAATAAAACGACCGCTCAAAAGTAGATGTTTGAAAACCTAAGATGACGCTTATTTTGGAACGGAAAGAGTACCCTATAGTACTCTAGTTTCATGATCAATTCCTTGATTCCAGGGCTGGCTTAGAGGCATGGCCATGAGGGCACCGGCCTAGGGCCCAGTCTAAAAAGGGGCCCCAAATTTTAAAGGAACTGCATACTATAGCTCACTATTTTAAAAAGGTTGAGCCTACAAACTCAAACATGACTTCCGGTCTAAAACTGACTAACAAAACCTAATGACCTAAAATTATTGCTTATTGATGAGAGTTAGGAATTTTGTTGAAGTTTTTACTCTTAAAAATTGTGGCTATTTTTTTTAACAAAATCATATGAGTGACTTTTATAGTGTTAATTAAAAAAAAAGCTCATCACGAGGGCCCTCACATTGGTTTTGCCCTAGGGCCCTCGAAACATTAGAGCCGGCACAGCTTGATTCGTGCTTGATTCCTGGGTGTGCTACTGCTAGGTGTCATGGACAGAGCACGCATGGTGGCGATGGCGAGGCCGACTAGCGGTGAAAACTAAAACTAATTAAGTTACCCTCCAAACCTCTTAGTTCAACAAAATAAACTAACTTTTCAAAATCTTCTCCATTTTTAAGAAACTAGTTTATTTTTTTAAACTAAATAGGTTCACAGGTTAACCTTAGATGCACCTATTAACACCTCTAAAGCCGACTGAAAGCATGGTTGCACTGTGATGTGGACTTTTTTTTTTTAAGTGTGAGGTAGGCATTCAGTGTGGCGACAATGTTCTTTTCTCAAGGTAGGCAGTCACTGCCCTAGTAGGCTCCTGTCCTGACCCTTCTCCTTTAGCATCATCACACAAATCGTACCATCCTCGATATCTTCTCGTCGAATTCTGCTGCCACTCTAGGTGTCTCGGCCTGCTGGATTTTAATATTTTTGATAACTTCAGGATTAAGAATACTATCACTTTTTGTCGACGACTCGACAAGCAGCTACCACCTAGTACGTACGAGCCATCCTCCATTGGTGCAACATCCACCGATCATGGACGCCGTGAACAGACAGGTCTCGGAGCTTCAGATCGATCCTTCTAGAAAAACGAAACGGCATCTCCGATCTCTGCACCCATGATTTGATGCAGCGGTGGCTTCACCTGATCAGGAAAGGGACTGAATTAATTAGCACTGGAGCGATGTGGCACCTCACTTCTCACCGGTGACTGGGGAACATGCTGCCCTCTAATTGTGCCACAGATGGACGGACCGGCATCACTGACGCATGACGCAAGGGGGTCTATTATTTCTCTTTGCAGAATGCGGAGTCCTCGCTCTGAAAGCGACGGCCATGGACTACTCGTCGGAGACAGACCCCAACGGCTGCGAAACCTGCATTCGCCGGTGCAGTTGCCGTAGCACAGCAATAAGGCAAGATGTGCCTTGCCTGTCCATCGATCGGGGCATCTTTGGAACCTGCTAATATGAGCCGCAAAGATCCAGGAGAAGTGTTAGATCTTGAATTGACCAGTCCGTCCTTGCACTGATTGCAGTTCAGTGATGGATTCGTGTGCCTTTAGTTGCTTGTTTCTTCAGGTTTCAGATTTCGGAGGCTGGAGCTGCTGCTACAGTTTGCTTTCTTGCCGATGGCCAAATTAAGGTGTTTAAGTGTCCCTGCTGAGCGCTAAAATGGCTTGTCGTCTTTTGTTGCTTTTTTTATTTGCTTTCACTTCTTAGGAACTTCAATACATCATGCTTAACTTGGTTTAAAGGGTAATTCTATTAGACAGATTTTAATATAGACCCAAATGAATATGAACTGTTTATTTACACTGATCTCGAGGTTTAAATTATTCTTTTCTCTCCTAGGAGGTAAAAGTTTTTTAATAATTATTAATTGCTGAATAATTCAATTTAGAAAGTTATTAATGAGTTTTGGCTGGTGACAGTAATCAGGGCATGTTTTTTTTTATATAAATCAATGGTTCAGACATCAGTTGGTCAATTTTAAAAGGCAAATTTTAAAATAGACCAAAAATAAATATGAATCGTTCATTCACAGTACTGATCTGGAGGTTTAAATTGTTATTTTACCTCCTAGGAGGTAAAAGTTTTTAATAATTATTAATTGCTAAAAAATTCAATTTAAAAAGTTATTAGTGAGTTTTGGCAAGTGATGGTAATCAAGGACTTGTTTCTTTATATAAATCAACGGTTAAGATCGAGTTCGTGACTTACCTCTTAGGGCATTCCAATGTATTGATCCTACCTTGGTTCTATAGTGGGACCCACTATGATTTGATGCTGGTTGTTACACTAGTCTCCAATGTATGGAGCCAACAATTGCTATACTATCAAATAAAAAATTATTTATTTTGAACTATGTTTGCAATAAAACCTGGTTCCATTCTAAGGAGCTGGTCCTTCTTAGTAGAATCAACCTCACAATGTATAGAACCTGGCCTTACAATTTTTTTATTACTTAGAAAGAATCAACTTTCCCTGCACCTTGAAGAAGCCTTTAAGAGATGAAACAACATCACTTGGTCTATTTTAAAAGGACTCTTTTAAAAGTACTCTTCTATTATACCTTTGGTGGTGTGAAACTAAAAAAATTGCTAGATCGATCTCTTTCTCGAATGGACTTGTCGGTGTTCTGACCACCGACACAGTGCGAAAATAATATCGTGGGGGTGGTGTGCCTTCGTATTCGATATGGTCTAGTCTACGGAAGACTCAAGAGGGTTTTTACCTGGTTCGGGCCACCTCGAACGGTGTAATACCCTACGTCCAGGGGGCAGATTATCTCGATGATAAGAGTACAAGGAGTCGGATTCTCTCTTTGGGAGAGGGTCCGGTGTCTGGATCGTAGGTGCTCGGTGCACGTATGAGTGAGGTTGCTCGCGCCTGAACGGATACGCGTGAGAGCTTTGGACTTTTCTGTGTTCGTTGTTCTTCTTTTTTCATTGTCCTCTATCGCTCCTCGGGCCTCCCCTTATATAGGGCGGTCTGGGGTTACAAGATGGTGGTCCCTACGCGATCCTGTCATGTCGCTAACAGGTGGACCCTCCACTGTCGTCGCCATCATTCGTCTTGCCCATGCGCGGGCGTGGCCCGTCGCATCGTATGCAGCGGCGGGTACTGTAGCGCCTGTCCGGCACTATAGTGTCAGCCACATGCCAGTGGGTCTTGTCCGTTGACTGCCACGGCCCGTCTGATTCCGCGGCTTCAGCTGGAGTGTCGTCGTGGTGAAAACCGTCACGTCCCGTCAGGGCAGTTGGCGGTTGACCGTCGGAGTAAATATATCATAATGTCATTCCTACTCCCCAGGGGTCAGTCCCCGGGAGTCGGCTCTCGGAGGTCGGCGTCTTCGTGTGTCTTGACGCGGCTGACTTCGTAGATTGTCGCCTCGGAGGTCGGACCGCGCGCTCGTGTGCTGTCGTCCAACACCTAACTCGGGGTCCTACATGTACGAGTACGGGCCGTCAAGTACCCGGGGTACATGATCCCGACAGTAGCCCCCGAGCCTGGCGCTGTTTGCGACCTCTGATTGAGGCTGCGCTAGGCTGGTCGTTCCCGAGGTCCGTTCTGATCCTACGGGGGCGCGCGAGCGTGCCCGTAGGGCGTAGCCCCCGAGTCCCCGAGCGATCCAAAGGGTCGGTCGTGGGCTGAAGCGTTGTGCGGACCATCATTTGTTGATGGTTGATCGTACAGATGCGCCTAAACGCGCTCCACGAGACTAGCCCCCGAGCCCGGAGGCGATCCGAGGGGCTGGCCACGCGTTGTTCCGACTGTGGAGGTCGGGTCGAGGTCGGTCTCAGTCTTTTGTTCGGTAAGACGCCTAGGACGGGCCGGTTCGATGCGGTCCCTGTCCATGATCAGCGTTGCACCTAGGCTAAGGCCATGATCAGCGCCCGATCGTTTGAATCGGCCAAGTGGCCTCGACTGTCGATCAGCCGACCGTTGGGGGTTTCGTTTGCGTGCACGCGTCGTTCCGACCGTCGGGGTCGGGCCGAGGTCGTTTTCGGTCTTTCGTTCGGAGAGACGCCTAGGTCGGACCGGTTCGATGCGGTCCCTGCCCATGATCAGCATCACGTCTAGGCCTGCGGCCATGATCAGCGCCTGAACGTTCAGATTGGCCAGACGGCCTCGACTTGTCGATTAGCCGATCGTGGGAAGCTTCGTTCGCATGCTTCCCCTTATTCGGACTCACCGTGACGGTCACGGGAATCGGATGGCCTCCTTGCTTCCACGTGGAGGGCGATCGGACCGTTTGGGAATTTCAACCGCCGGTTGATTTGGGCGGTTAGTTCGAATTCGAACGGACGGCATCGAGGATGCGACGGTTCGCGCGCCTGTGTCACATCGTCTGCCATTCGTACTGTGGCAGCCGTCTTGTCGGAGTAACGTTGGTGTCCTGGCCGCGGCGGAGGCGGCGAGGTGTGGCCCGAGCCCGCTCGTTAGTGGGTAGGGTGCGAACGACTCGGGTGTGCATCGGGGCGCGAGCCCACGATCGCGCAGTTACTCCAACAATCGATCGTGGGCGGCGCAATAACTGCGCGGGCCGTTTAAAAGGAGGGGTGCGGTAAGTTCGCGTTTTCACCCAGCCTCCTCGCTTCGTCTTGAGCCTTATGTCGTGCGCGAGAGCTCGTTCTCTTCGGCCTTTGTTTTAGCGCCGTTAGGTTCGGCGATCGTCGTCGTTTTTGCTAGTGCTCCTCCCTCATTCGTCGTCGCCACAATCTTCACGATGTCTGAGTGGGATCCTTCGGCCATCGACAACGCCCTGCTCACGAGGTGGGCCGTCGTTGGGATGATTCCACCAAAGGAGTCATCCGGTTGGAGGGCCGGAGGTCGTCCGGACGTCGGGCTCCGCGGCTCCGGCTAGCGATGCCGGGGCCGTTGGCGGGGCACGAGAGCCGACGGCGCCGACCGCCGCCTTGACGATCCCCGGGAGAGGGCCTCTCCCGCTTGAAGGGGCGGCCAACGGGTTCAGCTACCTCATGGACCGGGGGGGCGACGCCCGGGCGCTCAACATGAGGCTAGCCGCCGGCCTTCGTCAGCTCCTGGGGGTCGCTGAGGAGGTCGACGCCATTTTTGACGAGGCGCACTTCATCGAGTGCCAGGTGAATTTTCGGATTCAGCATCTTTCGTTTTTGATTTCCGTAGTCTTCGGGCTGACAGTCCTTTCGCAGGACAACCTTCACGTGGCCCTGGGTCCGCCCTCGCGCGGATTCACCGCCCAGTCCGACGTCGACGCTTTGCGGGAGGAGCTGGCGAAGGCTTGGGCCGAGTCGGGGGAGATGGCGGCCGACCTGCAGTCCCAGCTCCTCACTGCCCGGGAGTCGGCCCGTTTCGCCCTCGAGGAGGCGAACAAGGCGCGCGCGGAGGCAGCGGCCTCCGATACCCGGGCTAGCTGGGTCGCAACGGCCCTCGAGCAGGCCAACCGCACGGTCGTCGGTGAGTTGAATCGTATTCGTCCGACTTCGGGGTCGAATTTTAATTTGCGGTGTTGCAGGGCTTCGTCGTCAAGCCGCCGAACACGACACCGAGATGCGGCGGCTTGGGCTCCTTCACCAGCATGCCGAGGGGGCCCGCTTGACCTTGGAGCAGACGATCCGCATCGTCAAGGAGGAGTGCGATCGCGCCTTCGAGCAGGTCGACCTCCTGAAGTCGGAGCGGGTCGTGCTCCAGTCCGAGGTCGAGGAGGCGGCGGCGGAGCTCGAGCGGACGCGCTAGGAGGCCACTGGACTCCAGTAGGAGCTCTCGGCGGCCCAAGTCCAGAATGAGCGGCTCCAGAAGAGCCTCGACCAGGCAGGGCGGGGTGCCGAGGCCGCCGAAAAGGAACGAGACGATAAGGGCGGACCCCTTTCGATTTTGCTTCGTCGTTCGGAGTTGTTTTGCTAACGGTCTTGAGTGCAGGCTTGGCGGGCGAAGCTCAAACCCTGAGGTCGGCGGGTTTGAGTCTTCTGAAGAAGTTGTACTCCAACGTGCTAGAGGATTCCGTCCCGACGGGGGTCCTCACACATGCCCTGCATCAGCTTTCGGGGGTCGTCTCCGACATCGTCATGAGGGCGTTAGAGGACGGGTCCGCGACAGCTCTGGCCCTGTCCCGCTCCCATTACCCGGACGCGGACTTCGGCAGGGTGGTCGAGGGCGTCGTATCCGGCTACTCGGATGAGCAGCTGGACGTGATCTCGGTGGAGATGCAGGAGCCTGGGGCGAAGGCCGTCGCCGACTTCAGGACGGAGGAGTTCTTGCCCACGCGGTTCGGCTCGTTCCCCTATGTATAGAGTTAGGTTTGTAAGAGGTGTCGTGTAATGAAATGTCAATTGAGAAGTTATCATTGCACGACTGAATTCGAGTTTCCGACTCCTCTTCGCTAGTTGCAACTGTTTTTCGCGCTCCGCTGGGCATCAATCAAACGAACGGGTCGAGTATAGCAAGTAGGGTCGAGTGTCTGGCCCGATACAGCCGTAGAGCGTCATCGGCTCCCGATCGTAGATAGTATGGCCACGGGGAGGCTTCGAATGAAAAACGCGCGCGTAGTTTATCGTGTTCAGGGATCACCTGCGAGCTCGGCGCGGGTCGGGGATCCGACCCCGAGGAAACAAAACGGGGATCCGACCCCAAAGAAACATAGCGCGGACTCAAGTTTCTGACCCCTCTCGCTGCTTGCGGCTGCTTTTTCGAGCCCCGTTGGGCATCAATCACACGAACAGGTCGAGTATAGCTCGTAGGGTCGGGTGTCGGGCCCGATATAGCCGTAGAGCGTCATCGGCTCCCGATCATGGATAATGTAGCCGCGAGGAGACTTCGAACGAAAAGTGCGCGAAGTTTATCGCGTCTGGGGTCGCCCGCGAGCTCTGCGTGGGCCGGGGATCCGACCCCGGCGAAACAAAAACAAAGTGCGAGTCAGCGAAAAAATGAGGCGACGTAAAAGGTCAACGAGGAGCGGTGCCCCGGCACAAAAAATCGAAAAGCGACGAGCGAGGTCGGACGTTTCGACGCTCGAGAGGGAGGAGGTAAGTCGCCCCCGGGTGCGGGTTGTGGCCAAGACTGTCACGGTTCGCAACCCAAAAACGACAAGCGGGAGTAAGTTGCAAGAACTTAGCTGTTTTTATTAGGTGTTGAACCTTCGTAGGCTCTCGATGTTCCATGCATTCTCGAGCTCTCGGCCATCCTTGGTCGCTAGCTTGTAAGCACCAGGGGGACGACAGCTTGTGCTGGTCAGCTTTCGTTTGCACCCTTCTCAGTACTAGATCTCCCACGTTTAGCGCCCGACCCTTGACGCGCCGAGCGTGCAGTCGTCGTAATCTTTGCTGATACTTGGCGGATCGTAGGAGGGCGACTTCGTGCGCTTCTTGCAGCTGGTCGAGAGCGTCTTGCAGCGCGTTCCACGACCTTTCCTCGTCTAGGCTCGAACTCGCGGAGAGTCGTAGTCGAGGTCGGTCGGCAGCATCGCTTCTCCTCCGAACGCCATGAAGAACGGTGTGAACCCGATGGTTCTGCTGGGGGTCGTTCGCAGACCCCAGTGGACTGACGGGAGTTCGCTCACCCATCGTCCGGCCGCCTACCTGACAGAGTCGTAAATCCGCGGCTTCAGCCCTTGGAGAATCATTCCGTTGGCCCGCTCGACCTGCCCATTCGTCCTTGTGTGCGCCACGGAGACGAAGTCCAGACGAATGTGGTACTTGTCGCAGAATTCTCGGAACTGTCGGCCGGTGAATTGTGCCCCATTGTCGGTAATGATGCAGTTCGGAACCCCAAACCGACAAATGTGGTGGATGAAATTGACCGCCCGGGTTGAAGTGATCTTGGGCACTGGCTCGGCCTCGATCCACTTGGTGAACTTGTCGACGGCGACAAAAAGATGGGTGAAGCCGCCGGGTGCCTTTTTGAACGGTCCGAGGATGTCGAGTCCCCAAACAGCAAAGGGCCAGGCGATCGAGATCGTTTGGAGCTCCTGGGCTGGCAGATGCGTCTGTCGGGCGTAGAACTGGCAACCTTGGCAGGTTCGGACGAGCTTTTCGGCGTCGGTCACCGCCGTCGGCCAGTAGAAACCTTGGCGGAAGGCTTTGCCGACTAGGGTTCTGGGTCCGGCGTGGTGACCGCAGATGCACGAGTGGATGTCGTCGAGCAGGTGCATGCCCCCCTCCCGAGGGATGCACCGCTGCAGTACACCACTCGTGCTTCGTTTGTAGAACTCGCCGTCTGAAATGACGAGGCCTTGGCTTGACGTGCGACCTTCCTGGCTTTGTTGACATTGGCCGGAAGAATGCCGTCTTGTAGGTAAGCGAAGATATCGCGGGACCAGTCAGGGGCGACGGCCATCACCTGTGCCCTCGGATCTGGGGTCGGCTCACCGCTCAGGCCCTCGGTGGGCGGATCTTCGGTGCTCCTGATGGAAGGCTTGGTAAGGACATCGAGAAAAACGCCGTCGGGGACCGGTTCACGCTCCGAGCCCAACTTGGCGAGGGCGTCGGCAGCCTCGTTGTCCCGACGTAGAACGTGATGGAGTTCGAGCCCATCAAACTTGTCTTCAAGTTTGCAAATCACTTGACAGTAGGCCTCCATCTTCGGATCTCGGCAGCTAGAGGTCTTCATGACCTGACTGACGATTAGCTCAGAATCGCCCTTGACGTAGAGCCGCTGAATTGTAACGACCGGGATTTTCCTTACCTTTTGATAAGTCTCGATCTTCCGTGACCTTGCCAATCCCAGGAATTTGGCAAGCACGACATCACAAGCGATCAATCAAGAAACCATAACAGAAATATTAAACGAGAAACGAGAATAGAAATTAGCAGGTCAAAGTGAAATTATTAGAATAAAATCCTCCAAAGGGGTCCATCGGCACGCTGGCCGGAAACATCTTAGAGCAGATATATCACTATCGAGAGTCCAACAAGAGCGACAGCGGAAGCATCAACATGGCAGCAGTAGTGAACCTCCACACAGGCTAGCTTGAGCGTAGGAGCGGACGTCACGGACCATCAGAGACGTAGTCGAAGTCGAAGCTGAGAGTATCCTCTGAAAACAACAAATTAGAAAGCCGTGAGTAGGAATACACAACAAACCCCTACTACCTAACAATAATGTATGCATGCAAATGGTTTCAAGGATAAAGGTATGGCTCAAGTGCTAAATGCAAGTTTAAAACATTTTATTTCATTTAAAGGTGCAAGAAATAGTTTAAAAACTGTCAAATTTTATTATCTTGCCCCGCAGAGATCTCCGTTATCTCGAACGAGGGTTCATTTTAAATGCCGGTGTAACCTCCACACTCGGCCACAGCTCAAAGGCCGAAGTCAAACATTTTGAAATAGAGGAGAAGGAAAGAAAACAAAACTACTCAACGAGGAGCACAACTCAGGGGGTGTCCTTCCAAAAGGACGTGGCAATGCGCATCGACTAAAACTCTGCAGAGGTTATGCACCTAGACCCACGAGAAGCGTCATCGAGAACTACCGTCGTAGTCCCGACGAACACACAAGACCCGTCCACAAGCTTTAACTGGCGTCATCCGTCCTCCAAGATAGGGATCCCAAAAGGCTACGCAATCGGGTCCTGGAGCTGTGAAGAGCCTACTACTGATCAGGTGGGGTATCTCGATCTCATGTGGGGAGTCATAGCTCTACACCACACTAACACAACACCGCCAACCCACGGGTAAACAACTAGTCTCGGCAAGCTTCAAGATCAAGCCAACTGCCCATACAGGGTAACGTGGTGTGCGTGGTTGTCAACTGAGCGTACAAGGCTCGAAGGACTCGGTCCTTAATTGCCGGTGCAAGCACGATCTCCAACCTCAACGCCAACAACAAGTCTCACGGAAAGATCCCAGCCCGGATCTTCCCGTTGTACCCGCAACAGGTACGCCCACAGGGACTTCTCAAAAGTCCCCCAGCTCCTCATACTCCAACCTGCCCCCACTAAATAGTTATGTATAGTTATTTGCAAAACTCACACATTTGAAGCACAGTTCAAAAGCATTTAACACAAATTCTATTTTTATAGTGATAGGTGTGAGATAAAAATAAATACGACTAAGCATGGCTAAGCATAAAAATAAAATAAATATTCTAAAACAATCCTAGGGTTCATATTTATTGAACAGAAAATAGGCACGGCTTAGGAATGTTGCTAGCATATTTTAAAATAGTTGGCATGCAAATTAGGGTTGCAAACAAAACATGCAGTTTAAAATACTGGGTACAAAGTGATCGAGGAACGCGGCTTGCCTGACAACTCGGGATCGAAGTCAGGATCTGGATCGTCGAACTGAGCTGGCTCGCGGAACTCCTCATCGAGAACACCGGCTAAACACAAAACAAAAATTAAATCTAAATTGAAACTACTAGGTTAAACGTGCGCAAAACACTTCCCGGAACAACCCTACACGACAACGAGACGAGACAAATTAACGGAGAGATTTTGGGAAACAACTAAGATCAAATGGAGTTCCCCGAAAATCGTAGACGATCTAGACCACAAGGAATTAGATTAATCGCAGAACAATTAATCGCAACTAGATTAGCAATTAATCTAACAATTAATCGGAGAGGAAAAAGGAATTTACGAGAGAGAAGATTTTCTCACCACAAATCCGAAGATCGGAGCCGAAATCCAAAGTCGTGCGCTGAAATATCGGAGAGAAAACCAGAACCGGCTACTGGAATTCGGTGTAGGAGACGCGACGGAGACTGGAGACTCGTACTGAAGCGGTGACGCGACGGGGTGACGGGACGGGCGACGCTGGCAGCGGCTCGGGAGTGGCGAGGTCAACAGAGTCGGTGGGTTGGCACAACGACGGAAAGGACG
>BCLG01000471.1:121147-142766 GCA_001602295.1 Zoysia matrella
CAGCAGAGGACGGCTCGCGCGGGGGACGGAGCGGACTGGAGCGACGCGACGTGGACGGCGACGTGCGGCGGCGGGATTGAGGTGGAGCAGGGCGACGCGGACGGCGACGGTTGCAAGATTTTTCTGGAAAAAGGGGAAAGGAATGGAGAGGTTTTTATAGGAGGGTAAAAAAAATGTGGTAGGTTAGGAATTAATTCGGACTATTAATTGAAAAACGTGAAATAATTAAGGCTGAAGAAAATAATTAGAGAAGATATATTCAGAGATCTAAAAATTAATTAGGAGATTTCGGAAAATAATTTTAGCCCCAACGTAAAATACGCGGACTAAATTATTTTGGCACCGGAACAATTTAGATAAAAGGATTTCAAATTTAGACGGAACGAAGTTCGGAACAACTGATTTTTTAACAGAACGAAAATTGGGACAGATGATTTAATCAGAACGGAATTTGGGGAAATTCGCCGCTTTATTAATTCAAAATTCCGGAATGTTACAGATGAGGGTGATGGTCATTCGCAGGCCGTGAAGCAGCGCCGTGATAAATTCCAGGAGGCGCGAAACTGCAGCTGCAGTACGTAACGGAACTTGTCTCCCCTCGGGGAGATCAGGACGACCCCAGCCCCCGCGCCCTTGAGCATGCAGCACCCGTCGAAGTACATCGTCCAGTACTCGATCCTGCCGGGGGTCAGCGGTTCCTGAGCCTCGGTCCACTCGGTGACGAAGTCGACCAGGGTCTGGGACTTAATGGTCTGCCGAGGGACGAAAGCAACGTCGAGCCCCATGAGCTCTATGGCCCACGTGACTATGCGCCCGACCGTGTCTTTGCCGCTGACGATCTCCCCGAGTGGGAAGCCGGTGACCACTTGGACGGAGTGGCTCGTGAAGTAGTGCCGTAGCTTGCGGCTCGTGATGAGAACGGCGTAGATCAGCTTCTCCACCTGGGTGCACCGAGTCTTGGCGTCGACCAACACCTCGCTGATGAAGTAGACAGGTCGCTGAACAGATAGAGCCCGACCCTCCTCGCTTCGTTCGACGACGAGGACGGTGCTGACGACTTTCGAAGTCGCCGCAATATAGAGGAGAAGGGTCTCTCCTGGGGTTGGGGACGTAAGGATCAGCGGCGATGAGAGCAGGGTCTTGAGCCGTTCGAAGGCTTCCTGGGCCTCGGTGGTCCAGGTGAACCGCTCTGCTTTTCATAGCAGCCAGTAGAAAGGCATCGCTTTTTCCCTGAGCCTCGAGATAAAGCGACTGAGGGCTGCCAAGCACCCAGTTAGCCTCTGGACGCCCTTGACGTTGCTGATGGGCCTGAGGTTGAGGATGGCGGAGATGGCGCTATCGACACCCAGTTCGCTTCAATCCCCCGTTCGGAAATGACGAAGCCAAGCAGTTTGCCCGAGGGCACCCCGAAAATGCACTTTTCGGGGTTCAGCTTGAGTCGATAGCGCCGGAGGTTCGCGAACGTTTCCTCTAGATCTTGGACGAGGTCGGAGGCCCACCGAGTCTTGATGACAATGTCGTCGACGTAGACCTCTAGATTACGACCCAGCTGGTCGTGGAAACACTTCTGCATGCAGCGTTGGTACATGGCGCTGGCGTTCTTGAGCCTGAACGGCATCGTGACGTAGCAGAAGGATCCGAAGGGTGTGATGAAGGACGTGGCCGACCGGTCGGACTCGCGCATGGAAATCTGGTGATATCCAGAGTACGCGTCGAGGAAGCTCAGGTTTTCGCACCCGGCGGTGGAGTCCACCACTTGGTTGATGCGCGGGAGAGGGAAGGAGTCCTTCGAGCAGGCCTTTTTGAGACTCATGTAGTAAACGCACATCCTCTATTGCCCAGTCTTCTTCTTAACCATTATAGGGTTGGCCAGCCACTTGGAGTGGGAGACCTCTTGAATAAACTTGGCGCCTAGGAGCTTCGTCAATTCTTCCCCGATGGCCCGGTGCTTCTCGTCGTCGAAATGCCGGAGTCGTTGCTTGACGGGCCGAGAGTCCACAATGATGTCGAGTGAGTGCTCGGCGATTTCTCTCGGGATGTCGGGCATGTCCGAGGGTGCCCAGGCGAAGACGTCTCGATTCCGGATGAGAAAATCGATGAGCGCGCTTTCTTATTCGCAGTAGAGCGATGTTCTGACCCCCTTCTTGGAAGAGTCGGCGGGGTCAAGAGCTACCTCCTTGGAGTCGTCGGCGGGCTTGAAGGAGGTCGTAGATGAGGCCTTGGAGTCGAGCGTCGGGGCCGACCCCTTGGCCCTGCGGAACTCGTCTAGCTGGGCTGAACCAGAACGGGCGTCGGCTAGCTCGAAGCTTTTCTGCTCACACGCGAGGGCGTGCTGGAAGCGTGACGAGACCGTGATGACGCCCTTCGGCCCGGGCATCTTCAGCTTCAAATAGACGTACTTGGGGATGACCATGAACGTCGTGTAGCACGGCCGGCCCAGGATGGCGTGGTAGGCGCCGGTGAAGTCGACCACCTCGAAGGTGAGCGACTCGGTCCGGAAATTGCTCTGGTCACCGAATGTGACTGGGAGCGTGATCTGCCCGAGGGGCGTTGCGTAGCCCCCGGGGACGACTCCGTGAAACGGAGCGTGGCTTGGGTGGAGGTTGGCCTCCGTCAGCTTCCTCGCCCTGAAGGCGTCGGCGTAGAGGATGTTGAGGGCGCTCCCTCCATCCATGAACACATTTTTTTAGGCGTACGGAGCCGACGATGGGGTCGAGCTCCAGCGGGAAGCGCCCGGGTTGTGGAATACTATCAGGGTGGTCGGCCCGGTCGAAGGTGATAGGGGCCTCGGACCACTTGAGGTAGCGGGGGACAGCGGGATCGGCCGCGTTGACCTCCCGCGAGGTCCTCTTTTGCCGGCTACGGGACTCGCAGTAGGCCACGAGGCCGCCAAAGATCATAAGGCAGTCTTTCGGCTCGGGGAAGGCTGCGCCGGCATCATCCTCGGCCCCCTTGGGTCGAGGGTCGGCCTTGGCCGCCGAGGACTCGGGTTGGAGCCCGCCCTTGAAGAACCTCCTGGCCAGATGGCAGTTCCGGAGGGTGTGCTTGACGGGCACTGAGTGGTTGGGGCAGGGCCGGTCAAGCATCTTCTCGATGTGGCCATCATGATTGGCCGGCTTCTTGGTCGGGAGTCGGGCCGGCCGTTCGGCGGCTGCCACAAAGTCGTCGTCGTGGCGTCGGCCCTTCCCCTTCTTGCGGCTCGAACTGCCGCCGCCTCGCTCGTTGCGGCGGTCGGCGCGTCGGTCGAGGAGTTGATCGCCTCGACGGTCGGTCCCGGTCCTCTCGTCTTTCGCCCAGGCTCAGTCGAAGTTGGCCTGCACGGCCTCTTCCCCGGTGGCGAAGGTCGTGGCGATGTCGAGGAGAACTCGGGCCGTCCGAGGATTCCTGCGGCCCAGCTTGTGGACGAGCGCCTTGGACGTCGTGCCACAGGTGAAGGCGTTGATGACATCGGCGTCGTTGACGTCAGGCAGCTCGTTGCGCTTTCACGAGAAGCGCTGGATGTAATCTCGGAGTGACTCGCCGGGCTCCTGCTTGCAGTTTTTAAGTTCCCAGGAGTTACCTGGGCGCGTGTAAGTCTCCTGAAAGTTGCCGACGAAAATGCGGCATAGGTCGCTCCAGTCCTGGATGCAGCGTTTGGGTAGGTGCTCGAGCCATCCTCGGGCCGAGTCGGTGGAGAACAGGTCTTCTGCTCCTCCGGTCCTGCAGGCGAGACGGTAGTCCTCGAGCCAGTGGACGGGGTTCGTCTCCCCGTTGTAGCGGCCGATGGTCGTCGGGGCGCGAAATCTTTGTGGGAATTTCGCGTGCCGTATGAGCGATCCGAACGCTCTGGGCCCGACCCCGTCAGGGCTTGGGCTTCTAGAGTCGAGGGAGCCGTGTCGGTAATAGCGGTCGAAGGAGCGCCTCTGCCGAGACTCGGCGCGAAGCTCGCTCCTCGCCTGTCGGCGGGCGTCGATGGTGCCGCGAGCCTCGTGGTTGGGGCCGAGCCGTGGGTGGACCGACCCCACGTGATGTCGAGGGTTTCGTTCCTAGACTCAGCTGTCGCGTGCCGAGCTTTGCCGGTCATGGGATCGGCGGTTGCTTCGTGTCTTCGACTGCTGGGGCCGGAGAGACGCTTCTGGTTGTTGAAGCGCGCTACCGATAGAAGCGCACACGGTCGTACACTTCCCTCAGTGCTGGATCCTCGGGAGCGGCGGTCACCTCGCGAGCAGCTGGTAGGTGGACTGTCCTCGGGCTCGAGCTGCGTCGCTGGGACCGGCTGCAGCCTTGCCTCGAGGCTCGGGGCTGCCGGTCCATCTCGGGGGCGGCCAGACCTGCCAACGGTGTCCGCCGCGAGGCGCGGGGACGGGTTGGCGCCTGGCGTGTTGCCGGGAGTCGTCGGTTCCACGCCCTTAGGGGCGTGGAGAGTGAAGCACTCTCTCGACGGGTCGTGCCCCAGAACGAGATGGCTCCGCCGGCGCCGCGTAGCGCGCTTTTTGCACGGAGCCTGAAGGCGCAGCTCGCCGCCTTCGTTGATGACGAAGTTCAGGCTTCCGAAGCGGAAGGCCTGTCCGGAGGCTCGAAGGTGGGGACGCACCACGACCGGCCATCTCCAGTGATGGCCATCGTGAAGCCCCTGAAGTGAAGGTGGGAGACTGAAGCGTCTCCCGTGATGGCAAAGGAGGAAGCCATCGAAAAGGCGAAGCGAGTGCACACCAAGAGAAGCCCCCCTTCCTAGCGCGCCAACTGCAAATTTTAAAATAGACCAAAAATAAATATGAATCGTTCATTCACAGTACTGATCTGGAGGTTTAAATTGTTATTTTACCTCCTAGGAGGTAAAAGTTTTTAATAATTATTAATTGCTAAAAAATTCAATTTAAAAAGTTATTAGTGAGTTTTGGCAAGTGATGGTAATCAAGGACTTGTTTCTTTATATAAATCAACGGTTAAGATCGAATTCGTGACTTACCTCTTAGGGCATTCCAATGTATTGATCCTACCTTGGTTCTATAGTGGGACCCACTATGATTTGATGCTGGTTGTTACACTAGTCTCCAATGTATGGAGCCAACAATTGCTATACTATCAAATAAAAAATTATTTATTTTGAACTATGTTTGCAATAAAACCTGGTTCCATTCTAAGGAGCTGGTCCTTCTTAGTAGAATCAACCTCACAATGTATAGAACCTGGCCTTACAATTTTTTTATTACTTAGAAAGAATCAACTTTCCCTGCACCTTGAAGAAGCCTTTAAGAGATGAAACAACATCACTTGGTCTATTTTAAAAGGACTCTTTTAAAAGTACTCTTCTATTATACCTTTGGTGGTGTGAAACTAAAAAAATTGCTAGATCGATCTCTTTCTCGAATGGACTTGTCGGTGTTCTGACCACCGACACAGTGCGAAAATAATATCGTGGGGGTGGTGTGCCTTCGTATTCGATATGGTCTAGTCTACGGAAGACTCAAGAGGGTTTTTACCTGGTTCAGGCCACCTCGAACGGTGTAATACCCTACGTCCAGGGGGCGGATTATCTCGATGATAAGAGTACAAGGAGTCGGATTCTCTCTTCGGGAGAGGGTCCGGTGTCTGGATCGTGGGTGCTCGATGCACGTATGAGTGAGGTTGCTCGCGCGTGAACGGATACGCACGAGAGCTTTGGGCTTTTCTATGTTCGTTGTTCTTCTTTTTTCGTTGTCCTCTATCGCTCTCCGGGCCTCCCCTTATATAGGGCGGTCCGGGGTTACAAGATGGTGGTCCCTACGTGATCCTGTCATGTCGCTAACAGGTGGGCCCTCCACTGTCGTCACCATCTATCGTCTTGCCCATGCGCGGGCGTGGCCCGTCGCGTCGTCTTGTCCGGCTCTATAGTGTTAGCCACAGTGCCAGCGGGTCTTGTCCGTTGATTGCCGCGGCCCGTCTGATCCACGGCTTCAGCTGGAGTGTCGTTGTGGTGAAAACTGTCCCGTCCCGTCAGGGCAGTTGGCGGTTGGCCGCCAAAGTAAATATGTCATAATGCCATTCCTACTCCCCAGGGGTCGGTCCTCGGGAGTCGGTTCTCGGAGGTCGGCGTCTCCGTGTGTCTTGACATGGCTGACGTCGTAGATCGTCGCCTCAGAGGTCGGACCGCGCGCTCGTGCGCTGTCGTCCGACCCCTAACTCGGGGTCTTACACGTACGAGTACGGGCCGTCAAGTACCCAGGGCACAAGATCCCGACAGGACTACTGTTAGTTTCTTTTTAGATAAAATGGACTACACTGCTAGATTTTAACAGTGGAACAGCATGAAAAAGGGATGTTAGTGGCAGATATCATGCCTGCTACATCTAATATTTTTATTAGCATCGCTTGACATTGCCACCGCCTTGTTCTCCGTCGCTGGCTTTTGATCTGTCTTCTATCCTCTTCACTTTTATTTACAGAGACGTCAGTGCTGATCATCATCACATAGAACAATTTCAGGGAATACTTGTCATAGGTGTTATGAATATTATCACATCCTGTTGTCGCTTGCTTACAGATCATGATATTTACCTGTACCCTTTCAAGTCTTTGGTCTGTGAAACTGTACCTTTTAGAGTTTGGGCCACGAGTTTCAGTTCAGGTCTGTTCATGGATGCTGGTAGGTACTAAGGTACTGGCATGAAACTGTACTGTCAGAATCACATACCCCGGATACATATGGGTCCGGAGTGAATATGAAGACCTAGCCTTAGGCCGCGGTCCATAGACCAATCTGCAGCCCACGAAGGACTTTGTCGCATTAAACCATTGGAGAACATCCCGACCCCCAAGGGCCGGGGCCACGCGAGCACAACGGTCCGACCACCGAAAGGTCAGGGACACGTAACGACAGGACTCAGCCAGCCAACGGCTAGAAGCCAACACTCCCGCCCGACTCTCGGGGTCGGCCATCGCCTTAACGGTCAATTTCTGACAAGCACAGAGATTCCTGATAACTACAACAGGAGGTAAAGCAGCCCTGCCGAAGGTAAAGCATTCCAGAAGGAGGTAAAGCAACCAGACGATCGGTAAACCATTCCGGCGGGCGGTAAAGCGAAACGGAAAAGTATCCTTTGTCCCCTACGACTGGACAAAGGACAGTCGAAGGACACCGACAGCCTGCTTCGACGCCAGCGGGCGCTAGAGGATCAACTTCGGCGACGACCGTGGCCCCACCCAGCAGAGGGCCAGTAGGTTCTGTATGCGTCAAGTTTGTAACCCGGTCCGACACCTGTATAAAGGGGTACCGGGGGCTTTAGACGACAAGTAAGCAAGTTCGAACAGTCCATGGTAACCACATCCACGTACTCATGCTAGGATTTTAGCTCGAGCCAAGGCTCTTTCGTCATTGTACTCGTGTTCTTGAGTTTATATGACGCACCCACTCCTGGATGTAGGGTATTACGCCTCGTCGGCGGCCCGAACCAGGCTAACTCTCGAGTCTTTCGTAAACTAAGTCACCTCGAATACAAAGAGCGCACCGTATCTCTCTCCGATAATGTAAATTTTACTGTACCGATGGTCAGAACACTGACATGTGCCCTTTGTGGCTGCCTGTAAAATTAAACCTAACGCATGTGATGGTTAAAAGTTGTGGGTGACTGGCTTGCAATTCTGTCATTTTTACCTGAAAGTAGTGATATCTTGTCTTCGAGGTCAGATTTACTTTTTTTCTTGACTGAGATCAGATTTACTTACGTCGAACCATGAGATGATTCAATTTATTTGTAATATCCACGCTCTCGAGCATCCGATGGATGTATACATTGGGGTTACTCCTGCTCCACCAGTGCCGGCATTCTTGGAACTATAGAAATATTAATGTCAGTGTATATACCTAATCACTTGTTGCATGCGCCCCAAGGTAGACCAATTACTTTGACACATCCACTGGTCACTAAACACATACTCCCTCCGTTTTTTAATTGACGTTGCTATTGACTTTTAAATTCAACTTTGACTATTTATCTTATTAAAAAATTTATAAATTTTATATATTTTGATATAATTTGATTTATCATTAGAGTTATTTGAATCATAACTTAAAATTTTACATATTTGAACAAATTTTTTGAATAAGACGAATAGTCAAAGTTAATTGTAAAGTCAACGGCAACATCAGTTTAAAAACGGAGGGAGTACAGATAATGTGCCACGGTGGAACTTCTCGATCGTAGTGCTGATGTGTCGCTGACATGTGTGTCATGGCGAGTGACAAGTACTGGGCTACCATGCACCCGTGGCAGGGTTCGCCGACAAAGTGAAAAAGGGAGAGGTGTACGACTATAGTAACAAAAAGATTGGGCACTCAAGAAAAGGGATAGAGACATGCATGATCAAACTCCTAATTAATCTCTTATCAATTATAACCTCTTATTAGCTACTAGTGCTAGTCTAATTAACTAAAGGTGCATGGCTTCGCTGGCCGTGCACACAGTTCCTTTGTTATCTTTTCCGCGGCCATGAACTGCGTGTTCTGATCCATCCGTGGTCGTCGCTGTCACCCGTGTATTATAGTCTTCTCTCCGTGCCTTTTGAAATCGTTGGTGCCGGCAGATCACGCTACACACGAGATCTAACCAAGTCATCATTTCGTTTCTGTATATATACCCGAGTACATATTTGCTTCTATTTTTGTACTCCCAAAGTGACTTGATTATTGGAACCTCATGTAGTGCAATGTGACACGTTGCTGCTAATATAAGTTAAAAGAGTATGATTAGGCCACTAGATTAGCATGGGCAGCCTGACCGACTGCACAGGGGCCCATCCTAATAAACTTTACTAGGATGGGTTCAGCGTTTGGTGGAGGACAAGTTTGTACAGGACCGGCACATCCATATTTTGTGGGTTGGATGGGACAATTATTTTTTTTATTTGGTTGGATGGGTGAGTATATATACTAGGTCGAGGATAATTAAACTACTAATACTACTAGTTTCGATACCCGTGCTAACGCTATAGTTTAAAGAAAAATATTAACTTAAGAAAATAATATATTAATATTAAAATTTGATGTTTCTCATTCTTCACCATAAAAGGTTAAATATAAATTAATCATTCAAAGTTTACATATATCATATTTAAAATTTGATGCGCTTTAAAAATTCATGAAGAAATATAGGTATATCCTCTTTACACACATTATTTTCATACTTCAATAATTACAACAGAAATTTAATCATAAGTATATTCAAAAAGGCGCATGTTCAAGATTTAGATATGCTATTAGTTTTGATCTAATAGCGTGGATAGGCGTCGGTCTCATATTATTGAATTATAATATTAATACAAAATAAATTTTTTTTGTTTTCTAACAATTTTCTTTGGATCTCCTATATTTGTTCCGGGTAGTTATATTTTGTTAACTAACAATGGTTTTTTGGGCTAAGATCTGAAAGATCCTGAAGAGGTTGTCCGTTAGATTTGTAAAGGGTATCTGTGGAGAGATTTCTTCCGTTAGATTTGTAAAACATGATAACTTTGGATGTATTTTTCGTGCGCACATAGTCTAACACATCTCTGTTGAAGACATTTTATCTTGTGTACATAGAATAAAAACTGTGCTTTTTAAGAAGTAGAGAATATAAGGATAATTAGCTTACAAATACAAATTTTCACAAAATAATCATCTATATAATAATTAAGAATAAATTATACTAATTATCAATATAATAATTAATAATAAATCATGCTAATTATCAGTAATTATATTCTAATTGATGCACCAAGTTGACAAAATAATTTATAAGAACATATCAAATATACTTTCACATTATTAAATACTCCCTCCATTCTAAAATATAAGCATTTCTAAATTTAGTCAAAGTCAAACTTTTATCACTTTCACCATTAATAATGGTTTATTTCATAAAAATTATATTTTATGGATTCATTATGAAATAAGTATTCATAAATATATATTTTTATATTAGAAATTATGTAGTTTTTATTAGTAAAAGTTAAAAGAATTAGATTTTATCCAAACCTAGAAATACTTATATTTTGGAACGGATGTAATATTATTAATAATAAAATATAGACAATTACTACTGATGTTACTAAGATGAATGCTTAAACAAGTTGGGTGAACTCAGCCAGTAAAATTTAAAGGATCACTCTATTCGGCCTCTGTGAAGAATATTCCTTAGCTGGATGACTTCGTGTCTGTCCATCAGCCAAACATAAAAAAAAAAAAGATGGGACCATCCCATCCGTGTTCGTCCAATGAACCAAACACATTCTGAAAGGAAAACTTGATCATATGTGGCGTGTGACATCTTCAATATTATATTAGAGTCCTTTTAAAATAGACTAAGTGATGTAGTTTCACCTCGTAGGAGGTAAAACACGAATTCGATCTCAACCGTTGATTATGTAAGGAAATATGTCTCTAATTACTGTCACCTACCAAAACCCACTAATAACTTCCAAATTGAATTATTCAGCAATTAATAATTATTAAAAATATTTTACCTCTTAAGAGATAAAAGAACAATTTAAGCCTCGAGATCAACGCAAATGAACAGTCTTTATTCATTTTAGTCTATTTTAAAATCACTCTTGTATTAAGAAAAAGATCTTCTCATGTGGATCGAGAAAACACCTAAATCTCTACCCACCCTTAAAAAACAGCTTTGTTGCTCATGTGAGAATTCTAATGACCCAGATCACGTGTATATTGTATAGAAGTATATATAATATTCCAGTTAGTTATAGAGTTCGTGTATATTGAGATTTCAAAACATGTTGGAATCATCCTTTTTAAGGAAAAAAATGTTGGAATATACCCGCTTTGGACAAGTTCACGGTGTCGTGGTAACATGCTTCGGTAAATGAAGAGACTCGTGCTTTAACAGTTGGAGTACGCAGGGGCGGATCAGGGGTGTGTTGCTGCAGTATCCCTTTATGCTTATTGTTGACGCCGAAATCAGATCCGGGCCAACACACCGCTCGTACGTCCGTATACGAGAACGCCGGCGCTTCTTCAACGCCGGGTTTGGGAAGCACCTAGAAAATCCCGCCTCGAGAGAGACCCCGTCGGAGGAGGATCGTCCTAGGGTTGATCCGGGCTCGGTCAGGCTAGCCGGATCATCCTCAAACGTTGTCGGGACAAAGGAAGAACAGCACGAAGGTCGAGAAAAGGGATTAGGGTTTGGAGAAGAACGAAGTGTAAAGGCAAATTATTTTGGTCGATTGGGATGATTCTCAATCGACTATGGACCTCTGTTTTATAGAGAAGGGATGGTCTTATCCCGGGCAACTAATCTCACGAGTTAAAAAAGAAATTAGAATCAATCAGCTAAAAACTTTCCTAAATCAGCATTACCGAAGTCTCTGGTAAAGCGCCGGACACTCCGTTGACCGAAGTCTCCGGTAAGATGCCAGAGCTTCCGTCGTGTAATTCTGGGAACCCGAGAGGGCTCATCAGATACTCCGGCAACGTGCCGAACACTTTGGTGGGCTAAATGCACGAACCCGAGAGGGCTCACCGGACACTCCGGCAACGTGCCGGACACTCCGGTGGGCTAAGTGCTCGAACCCGAAAGGGCTCATCGAACACTCCGGCAACGTGCCGGACACTCTGGTGGGCTGAGTGCCCAAACTCGAGAGGGCTCACCGGACACTCCGACAACGTGTCGGATACTCCGATGGCCCTGTGATTTTTGGTGTCAACATATGCCCTCCTGTTTTTTGGTGAAGATCTTACACCATAAAACATTTAAGCACCTAAAAACCTCTAAGGATGATGGTTTTCTTGACTCATCAACCATTGTATTTAATTTTGTCAATGATGTTCTTCACACCGTCCACTTTTCTCTTATGCTTCTCGCCGTACACTTAGATGATACTTTTTCAAGTATCGGCCGTTAAGGGCCCTAGGTAATGATTCTCCGTGAATATCTTCCAACATGTATGTATTTCCGGCGATGACTTTTACTATTCGGTATGGCCCTTCCCAACTAGGAGATCATTTTTTGAACTTGTTGCTTCTTGAGCCAACGGGCAGAATAGTTTTCCAAACCAATTCGCCCACCTAAAAAGTTTTGACTTTCACCTTCTTATTGTAGGCTTAGCAACTCTAGCCTTGTCTCTCTCAATTTCTTTCAAGGCATTTAAACGCTTATCGGTGACTTCATCGATATTGTCTAGCATTAGAGTTCTACTTATCGGTGGATAAATCATTTTGTTTGGCTAACCTTAGAGCTCCTAGATTTACCTCGACGGGTAAAATGGCCTCTTGTCTATACACAAGTTCATAGTGCGTTACCTTAGTTGCCCTATGCCTAGATATCCGATGAGCCCACAATGCTTCCGATAAGACTTCATGTCAACTTTTGGGATGGTCTCTATCTTTTTCTTCATGAGCTTAATCAACGTTTTGAACTCGGTCTGACCATTGGCCTGAGCATAATATGAAGATGAATTGAGTATCCTAATTCTGTAGGATTCAGCAAACTCTTTAACATGACCGAACGAAAAGGAAGTACTCTGATCGGTAGTTAAAGTTTGAGGTATGCCGAACCTATGAATAATATGCTCAGTAAGGAACTCAATTACTTCTTTGTGATGTTCTTGAGAGCCACCGCTTCGGTCCATTTGGTGAAGTAATCCGTTGCGACCAACACGAAACGATGTCCCTTCGAAGATGGAGGATGCATTTGCCCTATGAAGTCGAATCCCCATCCTCGAAATAGCCATTGTTTTATGATGGGGTTCATCGTGGCTGCAAGTGCCAATTGAATGTTTCCAAACCTTTGGCACTCTTTGCATCCTTTGTAGTAGCGGTAGCAATCGGCAATCATGGTTGGCCAATAGAATCCGATCCTCCTTAACAACCATTTCATTTTTGAAGCCGATTGATGCGTACCACAAATGCCCTCATGAACTTCCCCTATAGCTACTCTAGCCTCGTCATCACCCAAACATTTCAAAAGCAAATCATCCCCCATTCGGCAATATAAGTCACCATCGATCAAAGTATACTTAAAAGCCACATGCTGAACCTTTCTATCTACACTTTGGGTTGGGCTACAAATATATAAAATTATGGGTGACCTCCAATCAAGCGATTCGGTACTATCACGGTTTGATGTGTTAGTGTCCGAACGGTCTAATTTCAACATCTCAAGCATCGGTTTCTTATTGACTGAAAATCTACCATTACCAACATTGTAACCCGATGCTTGTTGAGCCAACTCATTGGCTTCACTGTTTTCTAGCCTAGGCACATGATGTATGTTGAATTCATCCATTCTTCTAATGATGCCTAGACACTTACCTAAGATGGTATTCAATGATCCGTCTAAGCATTGAAAAATTTTAGAAATTTGTTGCACTACTAACAACGAATCACCGAAAGTCTCTAAATGCTTAACCCCCTGGACTCCAACATCTCAAAACCGAACAACAATGCTTCATATTCGGCTTGGTTATTGGTGCAATTAGACTCTAATCGGTTTGAGAATTCAAAGTTTGCATCATGAGAAGATACTAAAACCATACCAACACCTTGACCTTCTTTACAAACCGATCCATCAAAATATAACTTCTAAGAGGTAAAAGTAACATAAGCAACATCTAGATCATGTTCTAAATCAATCCGATGTTCAACAGTAAAATTAGCAATAATTTGGCCTTTCATGGATTTCAATCAATGCATAAGCCCATTTACCAAGCCTACCACTACAAATCGGCCTATGCAACATATGTTTAATAATATCAGTTTGACAAGCAACCACACAAGTCTTAGATAGCAAACAATGTGTCAACTTGGCGCAAGCATGATACAAGGAAAAACATAGTTTTTCGATAAGACTGTACCTTATTTCCGCATCCACCAACCATTGGCTCACATAGGTGACCACGTACTCCTTTTCTTCGGCTTCTTGTGTCAAACAGCACCAACCACATCATCCTCCGCCGCTATGTAGAGACGGAAAGGGACTCCTCCCTTAGGCGCCCTAAGCACCGGTGGCGAAGACAAGTACTCTTTGATCTTCTCGAAAGCTTCTTGCTGTTTTGACCCTCAGGTAAATTTGGATTCATTCTTTAGCCGAAGAATAGGAGTAAATGCATTAATCTTTCTTGACAAGTTGGATATGAATCACCTCAAGTAATTTACTTTTTTGAGAAGCTTTGCAACTCTCTCTTACATGTAGGCGCTTGCATATTCTTAATTGCTTTTATCTTTTTAGGATCTACCTCTATGCCCTTTTCATGAATTATGAAGCCTAAAAACTTTTCGGTCGATACACCAAAAGCACATTTGAGCGGATTCACTTTCAAACCGAAACGACACATTCGGTCCAAGGCAAGTTGCAAATCGGCCAAGTGAAAATCTAAAGCAGTCGATTTGATCACCACATCATCTATGTAAACCTCCATGATAACACCAAAAAAATCATAAAAGATAAAGTTTATGGCTATTTGATATATGGCACCCGCATTCTTTAATCCAAAAGTAATGACAACCCACTCAAACAATTCTACAAAACCGAGACATCTAAAAGCAGTTTTAGACATATCCTCTTCGGCCATGAAGATTTGGTTGTATCTCGCATTACCATCAAGAAAGCTAATAACTCTATGGCCGGAAGCATCATTAATCAACATATCGGCTATGGACATAGGATATTCATCTTTAAGAGTGCTCTATTTAAATTTCTGAAATCAATGCAAACTCTAATCTTACCGGTGTTTTTCTTTTCCACCGGCACGATGTTAGATATCCACTCCGCATACCTGCAAGGTCTTATGAATTTCGCATCAAGTAATCGGTTAATTTTTTCTTTAATCTGATCATGCATATTCGGGTTAAACCTCCTCATCGGTTGCTTAAAAGATCTAAAACCAGATTTTATTGAAAGCCGATGCTCAACTAACTCGCGGCTCAACCCGAGCATTTCATTATAAGACCATGCAAAACAGTCCACATATTCTTTTAGTAAACCGATTAATTTCACCTTATAATCGGCTTTCAGATTTTTATTTATATAAGTTGGTCACGGATTATCATCGCTGTCAAGGTTCACCTCCTCAAGAGGATCGGCCGATGTGAATCTTTGTCTTATCCATATCTTCTATTTTCTCGATAGCTTCGCATATATCGTTCGTATTGGACCGATAGTGTTTCACTCTCTTTTGCAACCAATCAAGATTAGAATCTATTAAATCACATTATATGGTTGAGCTGATTTTCAATCGACTGTACATTGACCTATACAAAACCATCTCTAGTTACGCTAAAAAAATCATAATCCGTCAAGTCTAAACCGGTCAAGCACTTGACGGCGTCATGCGGCAAAGAAGATGATTCGGTCATAGCAACACAAGCCGATCCATCCGCATAAACCACCTCTACATCATCACCAATCTATTGTATCAAGAATTGGTGTAAGGTAGAAGGAACGCATCTATTAGCATTAATCCAATCACATCCTAGGATCAAGCTATAACTACCACGCACATCGGCAACAAAGAAAGCGGTAGCCATGGTCTTGCTTCCAATGCTGAGTTTCATAGAAGCGACCCCCTTAGCCTCGATAGGGTCTCCTCCTCCTGCGCCGTTCAAAGTCATGTTGGTTCGAATGAGCTCGTCATCGGTCTTACCTAACTTCTTAAATAAAGAATACGGCATTAGATTAACAATAGCATCGTCATCTACAAGCATGCGAGAAATCGGTGAGCCATTAATATGACCTCTCACATAGAGGGATTTCAAATAGTTCTCACATAGAGCCATTAAACAAACAATACGTCGTCGTCGAACTTGAGCATATCAACGTCTCTCGTGGGCGAGGGCGCTGTGGAGTCTTTCCCCGAGACGGTGTCGGCCAAACCAAGTGGCTTCGAAGTAGCCTCCGCTTCCTCCATCACCGGTGGAGTAGGAGCCTCGGGCTCCTTAACCCTCCACTGCTTACCTTGAGGGGCCATCGGTTTGATCTTGTTGAAGACCTCGTCCCTCTTTTTCTTTGCCTCCTCTTCTCGCATCTTTCGAAGGCGCAGCCTTTGGAGCTTTCTCTTTTAGGTGTGGGTCAAGCCAGACGAACACTACCTTGGTTGCGTGTGCTTAGAGGAGCTCTTGCTGCTGCTAGCTTCATGGTCATGAGAGGCCCTTTGTTGGAGGTGGGTGACTGCAAAAAAATCGTATCCTCCAACTTTTCTCTAAACTGCGACCGTAAACAACTAAAAGCTAGGTCAGCTAAGTCTTTTTCAGAAATTATTAAATTGAAGCATCGGTTCTTAATATCTCTAAACCATCGAAAATAGTCAACGACGGGTTCATCTTTCCCTTGCCAAACTGATGTCAAGTGTGATAACTTCAATTCGTTGTCCCCGAAATAAAAGTGGTCATGAAACTTGCATTCTAACGACTCCCATGTGTATATGGACCCCAGAGACAATGATGAAAACTAAGAAAAAGCGACTCCAGTTAGTGATAAAGAAAACAATCGTAGTTTCAAAGCCTCACTAAAACTCGCTTCTCCTAGTTGCGCTATGTATTGACTAATTTGTTCCCAACTGGTTTTTCTATCTTCGCAATTGAATTTGATGAAGTTGAGAACACGCCATCCAACGGGATACGAGACCGAATCAAAATACGCGAGGTATGGCTTTTGATAAATCTGGTCTCTCCCCTTAAGGTCTACCCTTAGCGTTTCACGAAATTGTTAGTTTAAATCCTTCTTAATGCGCGTCATACACTCCTCTATGTTGGCAATGGGTGGCCTAGTGGATGCGACCGGTGGTGAAGGGTGTAGACTTGTTTTCATGGCACTAAACAATTCGTTAGGAACGGGGCCATGAGGGATGCCTGTACCACTAGGTGGGATAGGTGATGTACTATATGCAACGGTACAGTAAGGAGGGACAAACGTAGCCAATTCATTGAATCGGCTTGTAGCCAGATTGGGGATGCTAGTAATTGGCTCTATGCTAGCGGGAGACACTATCAAAGCGTTAGTTTGCACATGAGAGGGATAACTAGATTGTCCACTAAACGAGTTCAATGGCATGCCATACAGAGGTTGTTCTATACTAAAAGTAGTGAGCACCGATGTACTAGTAGGAGGACCTACATGTACAACATGAGACGATGATGCAATAATGACATTCTTAGACTTAGACATATTCTTTTGAATCATGTATTGCATATCGTTCGTTAAGACCTTTTTCATATCATCAAAGTAATACGAAAAGTCCTCAAAAATAACAGGAGGGTGCGAAGATGTTCTTACATTGACGGCACCCATGGCCGCGTCGTCGTCGACGGCCGGAAGAACGGGCTCCTTCACTTGTGAGATCGCGCCTTGGTGGTCCTTCTTGAGACACGCCAAGTACTCCTGCAGCTCCTGCTCCTCGCGCACCTTACGCGCCTCCTCAGAGGCCTTTCGACATTCAAGAACGCCTTGCGCGTCTCCTCAGACAACTCCTCCAAGAATGGCATGACAATGTTTGTCGTGGAGATCTCGAAGGTCATGGTGGAAACGACGATTCGATTTTTGCAACCGGAATCACTTGTCCCCGGCGGAGTCGCTAAAAAGTGTGTTGACGTCGAAATCGGGTCCGAGCCAACACACCGCTCGCACGTCTGTTTGCGGAAACGCCGGTGCTTCTTCAACGCCAAGTTTGGGCAGCACCTAGAAAATCTCGCCTCGAGAGGGACTGCGTCGAAGAAAGATCGTCCTAGGGTTGATTCGGGCTCGGTAAGGCTAGCCGGATCGTCCTCAAACGTCACCGGAACGAAGTAAGAACAGCACGAGGGTCTGAGTAAGGGGATTAGGGTTTGGAGAAGAACGAAATGTAAAGGCAAATTGTTTTGATCGATTGGGATGATCCTCAACCGGCCATGGACCTCTGTTTTATAGAGGAGGAATAGTCTTATCCTCAGGGCAACTAATCCCACGAGTTAAAAAATAAATTAGAATCAATCAGTTGAAAACTTTTCTAAATTAGCATTACCGGAGTCTCTGGTAAAGCACTGGACACTCCGGTGATCGAAGGTTCTGTTCGTGTAATTCCGGGAACCCAAGAGGGTTCACCAGATACTCCGGCAACGTGCCGAACACTCCGGTGGGCTAAATGCCCGAATCCGAGAGCGCTCGCTGGACACTGTGGCAACGTGCCGGACACTTCGGTGGGCTAAGTGCCCGAACCCGGAGGGCTCACCGAATGCTCCGGTAACGTACCGGACACTACGGTGGGCTGAGTGGCCGAACCTGAGAGGGCTCACCAGACACTCCGGCAACGTGCCGAATACTCCGGTGGCCCTGTGATTTATGGGTGTCAACACTTATATTATCTCTTAAACTTAAGGTATTAGGCTATACAAATTATATGAAAAAAGCTTATTAAAATGTTTAGTATGGGATTAGCACCCCTCCAAATTGGATTCTAGATCCGCCTCCGGCAGTACGCGACCCTATAATGTATGAGCAGCCATGCATGGACCTGAAAATCCCAGCCGTACTCTAAGGATGTTCAGTTAGCAAATTAAGGGATTAGAATATTGAGGGGGAGCGGAGCCAGGAATCAATATTGAGGGGGGCTAAATATGTTCTAGTGCACAATTTCTTTATTGGGAGGGGCCAAATGCTTGAAAATTCTGTAAAAATCAGTATAAATTGAAGAAATTTAGTGCAAAATCATGTAGGATGTGGGGGGGGGGGGGGGGGGGGAGGCAGGCCCCTGTCAGCCCCCCTTGTCTCCGCCAATTGACTTAACGGACTTATCACGATCTATAAGCAAGAGACAACAGGACGTGATAATATTCATAACACTTATGACAAGTACTCCCTGCAAATAATTCTATGTGATGACTAGGCGGTGGCAACGTCAAGCGATGCTAACAAAAGCATTAGATGTAACAGGCATGAGATCTGCCACTAGCTAGCGTACCTTTTTCCTGCTCTTCCACCGTTAAAATCTACTAGCATCAGTCCATTTGAGAAAGAGATTGATCTGGTAGTAATATTTTGTATTGTCATCACATCACCAAAGGTAGAGTTATCCTTTAAACCTACTTAAGCGTGAAGTTCCTAACAAATGAAGGCAACCCAAAAGCAACTCCACACGATAAGCTGGGGCTTTCTTCAGCCACTTTTTTGGCCCATCCGCAAGAAAGCAACCTGTACCAGCATCCAGCAGCTCCAGCCTCTCAGGTCCGAACCTTGAAGAACCAAGCGAGTAAGGGCACACTAATTTGTCACCGAATTGCAATCGGTGCAAGGACAGATGGGCAAGCACATCTTGCATTATTGTTGTGCTTGAACGGCAGATGCATGCAGGTGTCACTCGAAGAGTCCGCGAGGTTTCGCAGCCGTTGGGGTCTGTCTCCGACGAGTAGTCCATGGCCGTCGCTTTCAGAGCAAGGACTCCGTCTTCTGCAGAAAGAAACAATAGACCCCTGCGTCATGCGTCGGTGATCCCGGTCCGTCCATCTGTGGCACAATTAGAGGGCAACATGTTCCCCAGTGATCACCGGTGAGATCGATGTGAGGTGTGCCATATCGCCCCAGTGCTAATTAATTCGGTCCCTTTCTTGACCAGGTGAAGCCACCGCTGCATCGAATCATGGATGTAGCGATCGGCAATGCCGTTTCGTTTTCAAGGCGGATCGATCTGAATTAAGCTCCAATACCGTACGTTCCGGTGTTCGCAGCGTCCAACAATCCGACAAAAAAGTGATATTCTTCTTAATCCTGAAGTTATCCAAAGTATAGATAGCACAGCGGCAGAATTGGACGAGAAGATATCGAGGACGGTACAATTTATGCCATGATGCTAAAGGGGGAGGGTCAGGACAGGAGCCTACTAGGGCAGTGGCCGCCTACCTTCAGAAAAGAACATTGTCGCCACACTGAACGTCAACATCACACTGCCACGCCGCTTTCTGTCGGCATCGCCACTGCCACCCGTGCATGCTCTGCCCATCGCCACCGCCACCCGTGCGCACCAGGAATCAAGCACGAATCAAGGGATTGATCATGAAGCTATAGTATTACAAGCTACGAATCATCATGTTATGCTGTAGTGTCTAGCCAATCTCCTGCTACCAAACTAATTAACAATAGTAAAATGGATCATTAGGAAGAAAGAAGCAACTGTCAAAATAAAACTAGCTTCTAATAATAATTAAGTTGAAAGTTAATACGTCAACCCCAGTCATGAAGAACATATCAAACCATTAAAACCAAACTGAGAAATGCATGCGACGGCATACGTCTGCACAAGCAAACCAACGAGTAGACCCCTTAATCAACTGTTTAATAGGACCATTTAGATTTAGAGAGCCAAGTTCACTATTAAAAAAGTATTTGTTCCGACACCCTCTTTAACAGATAGGCTGAAGAATTTAACCGCTGCAGAAAAGAATGTTTCATAAAGCACCGTCTGTAAAAATGTTTCCTGTAATGCAGCGGAATATTAGGATAGTCGCTGCATTAGCAACATTTGTGCCAGCGGTGCATTTAAGCAACCGCGTGCACAAGGGCTTCCGTGTCGCGATCCACGTCAGCGATCCTAGCTTATCCCTCAAATCGTTCGGCCACCGTCGGATCAACGGAAAAAACACACTCTGGTTCGATCCCAGCCGTCCACCACCGACGCTAGCAGCCTGTACGGCAATAAAAAACACCTTCACGTGCCACTGCCCTGCCTCTCTCTCTCTCTCTCTCTCTCTCTCTCTCTCTGCGCGCCAAGCGGATTCAACAGGGCGGCGTCCGGCTCGGCGGTGGGGCGGCACCTGGCACGGCGGCATGGGGCACGGTGGCTGGGACGGCCGCAAGGGGGCACGACGTCCGGTGCAGCAGCGTGGCGGCGGGGCGGGGTGTCTGGTGCGACGGGGAGGCGGCGGCCAGATCTGTGGGGCGGCGCGGCCAAATAAAATTCCGCCAGATGGCTTTAAAACCGCCAGTACGTGGTTATGCGAGGAACAAACTTCAATATAACTCATTGATGCCCGGGAGTGTGATATCAGGAACACAGGACAGACATGACCAGCAGTCTGACAGTGATTCTCATCATTATCCTTAGTGCAGGGCCTTTGACATACAAGTCCATCCAAATGCCGTTCCCCTACACCAAATTTACCTAGTTTTTGTGTTACATCTTACATAGCAGTGATACGTGAAGCAATCAGGAAAAAGGAATAAGATACTTTCTAATGTAAATTTATGTTTTCCCTTGAACAGAAATAACTATATATTATCAGTATCTGTTAAACTATGGAACTGAGCAGCTTATACACATGCCTCATAAGCATGTATCTTGATTTAGTGCGACATGTTTGTCTTGTGCTTAATTCAGAGGGAAATTGACAGATTTGCTCAGTATGGTAGCAGCTTTATAAGTATCAAAACGATAAAAAGATAAAAATGATTCTGGGAGTGGCGGAATGCGATTGTAGTTGTCCAAACAGACGTCTCGGCACGGCCCAGCCCAGGCATGAAAAAGCCCGGCCCATTTAATTTCAGGCCGGCACAGCCCACTTCATTGTCGGGCCATGCCGTGCCGTCCCACGGGCTCTAGCTCCGGCCCATGGCACGGCATGGAACTTTTTAAACATGCCGGGCCGCCCCGATTGGCGCCGAGGCCCGATAGTGGTTGGCGGCGGTGACGGCGGCGCAACAAG
>BCLG01000471.1:142797-157451 GCA_001602295.1 Zoysia matrella
CAGGCGGGGACGCAGGCAGAACCAGCGTGGGCAACGCAAGGACTGCGGCGGCGGCGTGGGCGGGAAGTGACCGACGGCGGCGCAGGTGGGGTTGGGCCGATGACGTCGTGGCCGAGGCAAACAAATCGTGAAATGTGGCGCAGGAGATTGGGGATTGACAGGGCACATGAGCTAGGTTTCAACTTGATTTTATATGCCCCTGAGTTAATGGACCTTGGTGAGCTGCCCTATTGGCAGGCCGCCGCGGCCACCAACGGGCGTGCTTTGTTCCGGCATTAGTGGGCCGTGCCTGATAGCGTGCTTCAGGGGTCAACGGGTAGTCGGGCCGTGCCCATGCCACCCATCGGACTGACCTTGTGGCCCAAGCACGACCTGTTGTCTGTGCCGTGCCGGCTCAAGCACAAAATTCATTGGGTTGTGCCGTGTTTGAGCCGGGCCAAAAAAAATCGTGCTTCGTGCCAGCTCAGTAAGCACAGCCCATTTGGCCATCTATAAGTGCGATGAATCTAGCTAACAATTCCACGGGTTAATTGGGCTCAAGTGCTCAACAACGAAATTTAAACCTTTTGGGGACAACAATAAGATCTCCTCGCATCAGCAATCGCCATGGAATGTACTGAACAGATGAGAAGTACTCCTGGATAGGGAATGCATGAGTAGGTAAGGGAAGGGAAACCCTAAAAAGAAAAGACCTTAACCTGCTTCGTCGACTGCAGGGCTGGCCTTGAGGGGAGGGCAGCCAGGGCGATAGCTCAGAGCTCTCGATTTAAACGGGCTAAATCTACTATATAAATAAACAACGAGCACAGAAATTATCATCTAGAATAGTATTACTATAATTAGGAACGTGTAAGTAAAGTTGTTACATTTTTTGCCGTAGTATAACTTCATATGATATCAATACATGAAATAAATGATAGTGATTATTAAAAAATGTAGCGATCAATAAAAAATAAAAAATTCAATTTTTAACTTCGCTATGAGCCCTTAAAATCTCAGGACCGGTACCGGTCCGCCGGAGCACGGACGGACGCGGCCGAAAAGAAGCTGGCTCCGTAAAAGGCGGTGCCGGGCCGAGATTGCGGAGCAATGGGCTTTCGACGGTCTACAACGGACTTATCGGAGGCCGTCCGACAACAAACTGCCCTAAAAACCAGCCCATAGTACCAACCCTCCATCATCTTCTCGGACCCGCCGCCGCCGCCAAATCCTCCTTTTTCACCGCCCAGACGCATGGGCGAATAGTGCAATCGTTTTCGCTGCCGCCGCCACCCTCACCGCTGCCGCACCCGTCCTCTTCCGCCTCCGGAGCCGAGCGTCCGCTTCAATGAGCACCGACCGCCTCCTCCAATTCCTTCGGGCGCCCACCGCTAGGTTCGGCCCCGCGGCTCGCGGGGGCGTTCCCAGCGCGCCCAGCCTCCGCCTCCCGCAGGCCGCCTCCGGGATGCGACGCGCCTCCGTGGCCTGCTCCGGCTCTGGCTCCGCCGGGGCGGGGGGAATGACGTACAAGGGCGCCGGCGTGGACATCGACGCGGGGACTGAGCTCGTGCGGCGTATCGCCAAGATGGCCCCAGGGATTGGCGGCTTCGGTGGGCTTTTCCCGTGGGGTATAATTACACCAATTCTTGTTTATTTCCGTTTTGTTGTTGTTTTTTCCCAGGATGTTATTTCGGGTTCTTTCTTCGAATTGCGAATAGAAGAATTCCTTTTGAGATTAAGCATGGCCAGTAAGCAATGAGCTTCTTTAAATTGGGAAAAGAAGAATTCTTTTTTAGAATAGATGATACAGGAGCACAATGTTTGTGGAGAAAGCCATTTTTTTCATATTAGCTACTTAGAAAGAGCGCGATTCTTTTTTTTCTTTAGATTAGATACTTCGTATATCTAACTTGTGAGTTCTAGCTCTGCTTAACACTCTGTTGCCTGTCGGAATGTGCCATGCAGTTGACTTTTTAATTTCCCACCGTGTCCTTGGATTAAACAATCTAGTGTCAATTTAGTATCTCTTTCTTGCTTTGCTTGAATGTTGCTTGTCTGAAAGCAGGGGATGATTACCTTGTTGCTGGCACTGACGGCGTAGGAACAAAGTTGAAGCTTGCATTTGAGACTGGTATTCATGATACCATTGGCATTGACCTGGTATGTGATCATATGTTATATCTATTTTGCTTATCATATGCATTGACTGAAGGTTTTAGGTTATTGTGACAGGTGGCTATGAGTGTCAATGACATTGTAACATCAGGTGCCAAACCATTGTTCTTCCTAGATTACTTTGCCACAAGCAAACTTGATGTGGATCTCGCAGAGAAGGTACTTTCAATATCTTGTTCTTACTAAAACTCTATAATTGTTGCTCTTCTCGTGTTTATTTTTTTCAATCTTTACTCATTGACATTTTCAGATTACCTGTAATGCACATCAATTATGTAGGTTATCAAGGGTATTGTGGATGGGTGCCAACAATCAGATTGTGCTCTTCTAGGAGGAGAGGTGAGGTTTCTAAGATTATCGCAGTTTAACTTTTTGACCTGCAAGTCACCGTAGTTGTATCTTAAATGGTTGCTTAGTGGGTGCTGTTTTCCAGCATATCCCTGCTTCCATTGCTTCATTGTATTATCTCCCTGGGTGGTCCTAGATTATTTGTCTTGTTGATCAAGTACTAAGATTTATGCGTGCCACCTGAATCTTTGTATATGTTTAGGTTTGCCCTAGGAATAAGCATTCAAATTATCAGTATAGCTAGATCTTGTTGTAAGATCTCTTACAACATAGTTTGTGGTAATATGGTCAAAACAAGTAAATATAAACATGTGTGAGAAAATATTCAAACTGTTTTGAGTGTCATACTTATTCTTAATTCGAGACATTGAAATGAAAGTTCCAAAAGTACTTGCAGCTGGCTATTTATCTCATTTCATCATGAATATTCAGACACACTTAGATTTACATATGAATAGCTTTTGAAAAAAAAATAGTTGTACTTTATTTGACAATTATTGATCATTACAGACAGCAGAAATGCCTGGTTTCTATGCTGAGGGTGAATACGATTTAAGTGGTTTTGCTGTGGGTGCTGTGAAGAAGGATAAGGTCATTGATGGTAAAAACATTGTTGAGGGAGATGTCCTTATCGGTCTTCCTTCCAGTGGGGTTCATTCTAATGGGTTCTCTCTTGCTAGAAGGTATTGCACTTACTATGCATTTTTTCATGACTTGTGTATATTTGTTAATGATGGCTCACTTTTAATTTTTATTTTTAAGAGTATTAGAGAAAAGTGGTCTTGGCTTGAGTGACCCACTTCCAAGAAACGATGGCATGTCAACTACTGTTGGTGAAGCTCTTATGGCCCCAACTGTCATCTATGTTAAGCAGGTTGGCTTTTGTTTCTTTTATCTATATCTCATTTCTGTAACATGTAAATGCAAACATTTTAATGCAATTGTTTGGATAAAAATAGGTGCTTGATATTATTGGCAAAGGTGGTGTAAAAGGACTAGCCCACATTACCGGAGGTGGCTTTACTGATAACATCCCGAGAGTATTTCCTTCTGGACTTGGAGCGAAAATTTTTATTGGATCGTGGGAAGTGCCACCTGTTTTCCAGTGGCTTCAACAAGTAAGTACTAATAGTCTGGGACCTTGAGTTAGCACTTTTCTCTATCGCGCATATTGTGTTCTTAAATTATTATTTTTAGACAACTTTTTTGCTTATAGTATTTCATCTTGTTTAGGTTGGAAACATTGAAGATGCAGAGATGCGGCGAACATTCAATATGGGCATAGGAATGGTTCTTGTTGTAAGCAAAGAAAATGCAGATGTTATTCTCTCAGACAGCCAGGGATCTAATAGTTCCTATCGCATTGGAGAGGTGATTCAGGGTGAGGGGGTTCACTATACATGACCTATTGATCCTTTTAGCCAAGTGTCTTGAGATTTATTGGCTAACTGGGCAAAGTTGCTCAGTTTGTGTAACAGCTTAATCTTTGGGGTAAGTTCTTGAGTGATAGTGGTTCTACACCCAAAAAAAAAATGTGAGTTGTAACCAAAATAATGTCATGACTAGATATGAGAACTTGCCCCTAAACGATAGATAATGTGTTTTGAGAATTTATCCTATCTTCCAGAATAGAGAACGGCATGTGAGAATGCCCAAATGTTCTGATTGTACTAATGTGTAGCATATCATCATCAGCTGATGGGCACAAATAAATGGCCCTGCTCGCATATACTATATTATTTTAATACGATAAAATATCTTTTCTCTGATTCTGACTGTATAATCCTAATATATTCAGAAATATTCAAAAGATTGCATTGTTTGAAAAAAAAAAATCAATCCCTACTACTTGGGAATACTCTCTGTTTTTTAATTGTTGTCGCTGTGATTTTTAATTTCAACTTTAACCATTCGTCTTATTCAAATAACTCTTCAAATTATAATAAAATATATAATATTTATGAAATTTTTTTGAATAAAACGAAGGGTGAAAATTAAAGTTAGAAGTCAATGACGATATCAATTTAATAACGGAGGAAGTAGATCGTAGTTTTGAATCATTAATATACTAAATGAGACTGCCAAAAGAAAAAAAAATACTAGTAATAGACAATATCTAGATGCTACATGCTAGAGAGCATATCTTGGACTGATCAATGTATTGATTTCTATTGCTGAATCAACGAGTGAGCAAGGCATTCACCGCATAAATACAACTTTCCAGCACCATCGACACAAATGAGACCATCTCTCAAATCACGTCTGTGCATGATGTGCTCTCTGCTACCACTGGATCCTTGAAAAGTACATTAGCACTCAATGCAAAGATCCACATAATCTCAGGGCCGGCTTAGAGGCATGGCCACGAGGGCACCGGCCTAAGGCCCAGTCTAAAAAGAGGCTCCAAATTTTAAAAGAACTGCATACTGTATCTCACTATTTTAAAAAAGTTAAACCTATAAACTCAAACATGACTTTCTGTCTAAAACAGACTAACAAAACCTAATGACCTAAAATTATTGCTTATTGATGAGAGTTAGGAATTTTGTTGAAGTTTTTACTCTTAAAAATTGTGGCCATTTTTTTTAACAAAATCATATGAGTGACTTTTATAGTGCTAATTTAAAAAAAAAACTCATCACGAGGGCGCTCGCATTGGTTTTGCCCTAGGGCCCTCGAAACATTAAAGCCGGCACTGCATAATCTCATTATAATTAGTGAACAAGAAATCGAAAGGGGATTCATAGTAAATCCTTATATATACTTAGTGTAGTACTCAATCCAATGCAAGTGAACGGGGATTACATCCATCTATCTAAATCCATAACAAAGATGGCCGGTGCAAAAGCTCAAGGAGTATACCTGTGCCTCCTCTTCGCCCTCATGGCGATCTTCTCACTCTCCTGCTCGTCGTACAGGGTGCTGGACCTGAAGCAGGACGTCATGAACCTCTGCAAGCACCAGATCGCGAAGAACATCGGCTCGCCGTGGAACGCGAAGCCGCACGGCGACTGCTGCAAGAAGGTGAGGGCGGTGAACGTCGAGACCATCTGCGGCGAGTTCACGGAGGAGGACAAGGCGAAGATCGACCTGTGGATGTGGGCGGATGTCGCGAGACGATGCGGCAACGCGCTGCCGGTAGGGTTCAACTGCTCGGGGTACATCGTTCCGCCGCGGCATCATCACGAATTCACTTGCATAGCAACCTTGTTTGTTGGTTGTGTAATCGATTCACACTGTGATGGTGAGAATAATAAGAATAAAATGGACGATTTTTTTTTGTTTAACAAGTATCAGTGCACAATATTGCTTGTGGAGGGTATCATAATTTTGATACTGCATGCAGCGCGTAGAAAAAAAAAACTAATGGCATTTTTTGTGGTATGGATGAACTGTATTGGTTGTTTGTATTGTAGTTGCAAGGTTTTCCAATTACAATATTTGCCTTGCAACCCTATGTAATAAACATAAACTTGAAGACCGAGAGTATCCTCTATAAAAAGAAAGAAGGTGCTCTCTGAGCATAGCGCCATGCGCCAGCGCGTTAAAAGTCGCTCTGGGCACAAAACTCTTGCTCGAGGCTTGAACCGCAAAATCCGATATATGAAACCCGAATTCATTTTTAAAGCAGTAAATCTGAAAATCTGAATTAATTTGAAGTCTAATCAGATTTGTACCTGAAGTATTTGAAACTGAGCCTTTTTTAAAATAGTATAATTACTCATTTTTATTAGTCGAATTCTAGATCTAATCATCCACACACAAGCTAACTAAGCTCATCTCACAAATAACGAATAAAAACATACACATTTTTATGTGACAGTCACCCGCTTCGAATTATGATAATACCGTATTAGATGATATCAATTATAAATATAATTTAATGTGATAATGTAAATTCGAGTAATTTGGGTTTACCTGATCAGGTACTCGAATTGTGAGGTTTATTCTTCTCTCTAGTGAAATTCATCTTATTAAAAATGATAAATTTCATATATTTTGTTATAATTTATATTATCATCAAAGGTGTTTGAAACACAACTTATAATTTTACACATTTAAATTTTTTTACTAAGACGAACGGTCAAATGTGATGTTAGAAGTCAATGACGACATCGATTTAGAAACGTAGGCAGTGGGTCCTAATAGGGTTAACACAAGTCCTAGTGTGTAAAATTAAATGAGAAATCCAATAGCTGTGTCAAATAAGTGAGAAATCCAGATATTGCATCACATATTCTTTGGCAGAAGCAACATATAGGATATCTGCATCTTAATTGTTCTAAAAAATACTATCTCCATCTTAGTTCTCAACAAACATTCCAAATAAAATGAGGCAATATCCAGACGGCCATGCTTGGACTAATAAATCTGCATATATTAGTTCTCAATGTAATCTAAATAAATGAGACAATATCCAAACCGACATAGAGAAAATCTTCACTCATACGTTGTCGGTATCACTCTGGATACCCTGATTATATTATTAGATATTGGACTAAATGCATGAACAATATGATATTAGAAGTCAATGACGACATCAATTTAGAAATGGATGGAGTAGGTGCTAATAGGGTTAACACATAAGTCCTAGTGTGCTAAAATTAAATAAGAAATCCAATGGCTGTGTCAGAAATAAGTGAGAAATCCAATGGATATTGCATCACATATTCTTTGGCAGAAGCAACATATAGGATATCTGCATCTTAATTGTTCTAAAAGAAATACTAGCTATCTCCATCTTAGTTCTCGACAAACATTCCAAATAAAATGAGGCAATATCCAGACGGCAGCCATGCATAGACTAATAAATCCACATATATTAGTTCTCAATGTAATCTAAATAAATGAGACAACATCCAAACCGCCATTGAGAATATTTTCACTCACATGTTGTTCGTATCACTCTCGATGCCCTGATTATATTATTAGATATTGGACTAAATGAACATATATGTAACAACCAGGTTTTTCTTACCTTTCGATAAGTCTCGATCTTCCGTGATCTTGCTAATCCCAAAAAGTTGGCAAGCACGACATCACAAGCGATCAATCAAAAAACCATAACAGAAGCATTAAACAAGAAATGAGAATAGAAAATAGCAACTCAAAGCAAATTTATTATAATGTAATCTTCCAAAGAGGTCTATTGGCACGTAGGCCGGAAACATCTCAGAGCAGAACGATCCTATCGAGAAATTCATAGAAAAGCAGCAACGGAAGCATCCTCATGACAGCAGTGGTGAACCTTCTCAACACAGGCACGCTTGAGCGTAGGAGCTGACTTCACGGTCCGTCAGAGACGTAGTTGAAGTAGAAGCTGTGGGTACAAATTACAAAGCCGTGAGTACGAATACTCAATAAACTGCGTACTACCTATCAACAATGTATGCATGCAAATGGTTTCAAGGGTAAAGGCTGGCTCAAGTGCTAAATGCAAGTTTAAAACATTTTATTTTATTTTAAAGATGCAAGAAAGTTTAATTTTAAAACTGTCAAATTTTATTATCTTGCCCCGCAGAGATCTCCGTTATCCTGGATGGGGGTTTATTTTAAATGCCGATGCAACCTTCACACCCGGCCACAGCTCAAAGGCCGGATTCCAAAACATTTTGAAATAAAAGAGGAGGGAAGAAAACAACAATAATCATTGTGGAAGCTCTCAGGTAGTGTCCCTCTTCGAGACTTGACAATACGCATTGACTGTAACTCTACAGAGTTTATGCAACTGAACCCACGAGAAGTGCCATTGAAAACTACCGTCGTAGTCCCAATGAACACATAAGACCCCTCCACAAGCTTTAACTGACATTACCTGTAATCCAGGACAGAGATCTCATTGCCTACGCAATTGGGTCATAGAGCCGTGAAGAGACTACCACTAATCAGCTGGGGTATCTCGAGACTCATGTGGAAACTCATAGCTCTACACCACACCGCCAACTCACGGGTAAATATCCAGTCTCGGCAAGCTTCAAGATCAAGCCTCTGCCTATACAGGGTAACGTGGTGTGCATAGAAAAGCACTGGAGACATGTGACACGACAAATCGGTCCTCATATGCCAGGGCAAACACTCTCTATCCTCAACACCAACAACCAACAACTCTCACGGAAAGATCTCAATCCGAATTTTCCCGTTGTACTCGCTACATATATGCTCACAGGGACCTTTCAAAAGTCCCTCAGCTCCTCATACTCTATCATGTTTTCGCTAAATAGTTATGTATAGTTATTTGCAAAACTCACGCATTTGAATCACAGTTCAAAATCATTTAACATAAATTCTATTTTTATAGTGATAGGTATGAGATAAAAATAAATACGACTAAACTTGGCTAAGCATAAAATAAAATAATTATTCTAAAGCAATTTTAGGGCTTATATTTGTGGTATAATAAATAAACACGGATTGGGAATGTTGCTAGCATATTTTAAAACAGTTGACATGCAAATTAGAGTTGCAAACAAAACATGCAATTTAAAATACTGGGTATAAAAGTGATCAAAGAACATGGCTTGCTTGTTAGCTCGGAATCGTAATCAAGATCCGGATCGTCGAACTGAGCAGGATCACGGTACTCCTCGACTGCACTAGCTAGACAACGAGACGAAGAAGGATCAGACATTAGGCTAAACGTGCTCAAAACGTTCCCCAAAAAATTTTACACGACGTTCTCCAAAAAACGAATTTAACAAAATATTTTTGGGAATCTTTGAAAACCAAGTTCCCCAAAAATCCCTGAAGATTTAGACTATAAAATACTAAAATAAAATACATGTAGATCGATTAGTCTAAAGAAAAACACGAGACGCTCTTTCCTTCCATCTAACTATCCTCACGAACAACTAATTTATCGATCTAATACTGAAGAGAAAACACGAGAGCAAATTTTGATTTCTACCATAGAACGAGGCGCAGAGGATCGTAGAGGCGACGCGGTCGATGGGCAGAAACGGCTCGCGCGCGGACGGTCCAAGGAAATCGATCCAATCCGAGGCACGCGCGCAGGCGACGGGAATGGCGCGGATCAGAGACGGAGTGCGACGCGGAAAAGGACGATGGCGGCTCGGGCGATGGCGCGCTGGACGGCGACGTGGAAGACGTGATCGATCACGGTTGACGGCGCGGGAATCGGAACAGGCGACCCGAGGCCGAGATGGAGGCGGTTGACCGGGCGACGTGGCGACAGGCGGAACGGAGCAGGCTCCAGCGGTTGATGCGTGGACGGAGCTGGCACGGGGGTCAGAGACCGAGGCGGAGACGTGCAGTCCGGCGCGGATCGACAGGCGACGGCGCCGAGATTGAGGCTCCCAAATCTCTCTGCTGGTCTGACTTTGGGAAGGGGGAAAGAAAATGATGAATGAGAGGAGTTGATTGGAAAGGATAAGATAAAGAGAGGTATTTATAGAGAGTTTAATTAGAAAAGTTTAGGAGTTAATTAGTGAATTAATGTCAGCCCAATAAAAACCTGCGGATCAAAATTATTTCGGTGCAGAAAATTTTAAAAAAAATTTGTATTAGAGCAGAATGAAATTTAAAATAAATTTCACTTTGATTAATTTGAAAATTTCGAACTGCGACAATATAATAATTAGAAACATGCTGCACCAGATAGAATACGTACGTACCCCCCCCCGTCTGCCCCTGCCCTTTAGATAGAACCATAAGCCACGGTGCATACCAAACCAGTCTCACCTCTTGTTGGGATCACGTACCCTGGGTACCTAACAGATCGCGCTCCGACGCGTAAAGGTCGGGGGTCGGGCGACACGGGTTCCGACCCCCCTCTCCGGCGGCGACACGGCGGATGTCTCCGCGTAGGGGCGCGAAGACCCCGGCCTCCGGAGATCGACCCCCGGGGAACGACCCCTAGGAGGTAGGTACCGCGTTATGGTACATTTACCTTGATGACTAACTGCCATCTATCCTGACGGGACAGGACGAGGTTCACCACGGCAACACTCCAGCAGAAAGCTGCGACGGCTGCTGGACAAGACATGACAGCACTGTAGCCGGCACAGTGGCGACGGACGAGCATCCCTGTACCTGCCGCCGCGCACGACGCGACGGGTCAAGACCGCGCCTGGACGGAACGAAATGATGGCGACAACGACGGGAGGGCCCACCTGTCGGCGAGACGACAGGATCGCGTAGGACCCATTACTTGTAACCTCGGGGCCTCCTCCTATATAAAGGGAGACCCGGGGAACGATAGAAAGGGGGCCGAAGATCACCACAAGAAACAGCCACAAACACACGAAAGGCAAAGACGAGCTCCATTAGAACCCGGGGATCCTTGCACCCTTTCGAGCAAGCACCCCTATCCACCCACGTTCTGGGTCCTCCCGCGAAGAGAGGATCCCGTCTTGTAACATTGTCCTCGAGATAATCCGCTCTCTGGACGTAGGGTATTACACCGTTCGAGGTGGCCCGAACCAGGTAAAAAATCCCCCCGAGTCTTCCTCAGACTAGGCCCTTCAGAGTCCGAAGGCATACCACCCCCACGATCGTATATTTACTGTGTCTATGATCAGAACGCCGACACCTCTCACGCAGAAGAAGTAAGATGGCAGGCTGTGGCAAAATGGCCGGAGCGTGTCTGATCCTCCTCGTCGTCGCCATGGCAGCCACTTCTTCTTCTTCCTCGCGCGCGTACCGGTTGCAGGACTTGAAGGAGGAGATCATGCACGAGTGCAGGTTCTACATCAACAAGAACCTGGGCACCTGGGATCCGTCGGACCACAGCGTGTGCTGCCAGAAGATCAGGAGCGCGAACATCAAGAACATCTGCGACCAGTTCAACGAGGCCGACATGGAGAAGATCGAGGTGCTCAAGTGGGTGAAGGCCGTTAGAGTTTGCAGGAACCCCTTGCCCGTCGGGACGGACTGCGCGGGGTACTGTGTCCCGCCGCTTCGTCTGTAGGATCTGGGGTAGGTTAAAGTTCCTTGTTTGTATAGACAGTGCGCTAGTCGAATAAAGGAACATATGGAGTTAGAGGATGAAATATAATTAACTAATATTGCATATTTGTCATCGTGTATGGATGAGGTTTAGATGTTTCACTACATGTATGTTGTGCCACCATGCGAATGAAGAATTCTATTAAATTAATTTGGCAGTCAAAATGTTGAGAATATTTTATTTTTTGAAATTTGCAAACGTTAAAATATGTTATCAATGTGTCAATGATAGATGAGACCTTACAAGTGAATAGCACACGGACCCGAATGGCATATTTTAAATTTCACAAAATTGTAATGGCATGTATCAAATTAATCTTTTTTTTATCTTCTATAACTACAGCTAGCGTCTTGCCGGTTCATCACGCAAAAGAATGGACAAAAAGATTCTAAAGAAGTTTGGAGCACTCTCTTCGTTTCTAAATTGTTGTTGCTATTGACTTTTAACATAATCTTTGACTATTTGTCTTATTCAAAAAATTAGTTCAAATATGTAAAATTTTAAGTTGTGATTTAAATAACTCTAATGATAAATTAAATCATAACAAAATATATGATATTTATAAAAAAAATTGAATGAGACGAATGGTCAAAGTTGATATTAAAAATCAACAGTAACAACAATCTGAATGGAGTAAACTGCAAGAACATTAGAGCATCTCCAGCGGATGCTCTAAAAATAGTGCTTTAAAATCAGTTTTAAAGATTTTGTAAATCTCATTTTTAAAGATCTAGGGTGACATGCTGCAGAAGATGCTTTAAAATTGATGCATAATATATTTTGTTGCCTTAAAGATATTTCATCGAGCACCAAATTGTCACCGGCATGATCGTGCACACGCGGGCATTCACCGTTGTTAGCCGCTAGCCTAGGACGGCCTCACCGCTACACTGGCCGCACGCCGCCACGCACACGCTCAGCATCGGTGAGCGCGGCTTCGCCTCTGCGCTGCCCGCTCGTGCCCTCACCTAGCCCCGCCATGCACGCGTGGCTGCCACACGATGGGGGCATGTCTCGCTTCTGCTTGGCGTGGCCTCGCCACTGCACACTGCCGCGCACGCGTGGTTACCGCCTGCCGTCCGTTGGCAGAGCTTCAGGAGGAAGGAAAGAGAATTTCGCCAAAGCAAATTGGATATAAAGCATGGTGGTTGGTGCTCTAAATATAAAGCACGAGATGGAAGATTTACGAGATTTTAAAAAAAAATTAAAGCACCACCCCATATTGGATGCGCTTTTGGGCACTATTGCAGCCTGACGATAAAGCAAAGGAATCATTTATAATGGCGAGCAAAATATTACAAGCTACAGCGCTAGAGTTGTTTACTTCTCATAGATGAAATTTTAACCATAGGCTTTGCTATGCTTAATATGCTATTCTTTCATTTATCAACTTTGGAGTTGATTTATTGTAAAGTTTGAAATGCTGTGTGCGGTAACACAGAGGCGGGAATACTTTTCCATTATCTAAAAAAAATAAAGCATCTGTTGGAGGAAGGTTGTGCTTTATAATCCAAAATTTTAAACCACCAATTCAGTTTAAAGCATTTGTTGGGATGCACTTACATAGCTGCCCGTTGCCATTGCACGTCGTTATTAGTGGGTTTAAGGTTAGCATCCTCATCCTTGGTGGAGGTATGATCTACACAATTTTTCAAAGCACAAGCATATGCCGCTGGGATCTCTCATGTAGTGGAACATAAACGATCTTGCAAGCCCACTTATTGAAAAGGCAAAGGCAAAATGTGTCTCTCTTGTTGCCAACTGATTTAGGAAAGTTAATTGTTTTGAGAGGAAAATGCATGTTAAATTGTACACTGATTATTTCATCTTACAACATTGAAAATGCTATCCTCAACTACCTTTGATGCTTAATGTTAAAGGTTCTCTCATGTACATATGTCGAAAGTTAACCCATGGTTTATTCTTTATTTACCCCGCTGAAACATTATGCTAATCAAATATGTGTAATTGGGCAAAGGAGATGGCACAGCCCTTGCCGCACCCATTTTTCGAGTACTTGGGCTAATTTGTAGCCTTCCTCCACATCCCCCTTCCTCGTTAGTATAGATGGCCAAACGGGCGGCTGGGCACGGCCCCGCACTAGCATGAAAAAGCCCAGCCCACTTAATTTCAAGGAGGGCGGCCTACTTCATTATCGAGCCAGACTGTGCCAGCCCACGACACAGCACCGCAAGGCTCAATCATGCTGGGTCGGCCCGATTGGCCCGATCGATAGGCGCGCACAGCTTGTTTGACGATGACGTGTGGTGCGGGTGGCCCATTAGGTGATAACAAACGGCGGCGGGAGACGACGCGGGCGCAAGGCATTGGAGCGGGTCTGTGGGAGAGCGCTAGGGCGACAACACGACGCGGCCGCTAGGGGCAACGGAATGGGGCAATAAACCCTAACTGGGGTGGGGGACTTGCTTATATAGCATCCGGTTAATGGGTTGAAGATTGGTTAACGCGCCATGCCAATTAATGGGTTGTGCCTTTGGTGGGCTTTACGGGCTGATGAGTAATCGGACCATGCCCACGCACCTGCTGGCCTTTCGGCCCAGGCACGACTCGTTACCCGTGCCGAGCCGATCCGAGCACGAAATTCATTGGTCGTGTTGTGCTTGAACCAGATAAAAAATTATGTGCTTAGGGCCAGCCCTTAAAGCACGAGTGGTTTGACCATCTCTACTCATTAGGCATGCCAGCATGAATTATATTGGGCCAAGCCTTCCAAATTATTTTGGCAGGCCCTATCCGATCTCTACCATTTACTTAGGGGCCACACCCAATTAGATGGGATTTAAATATTTTAAATTTGGAGTAATAGTAAAATCGAACCTCTTTTAAACTCTAATTTTGAAAACAGATCTCTTTTTCACACTTTGTAAGAATGCACCTTTTTTTTTCAATCCCAAGCAGCGTTTTGCAATCCGTCAGTTAGAGCCCAATTTTCGAAACTAAAAAAATAAAAAACCAAAAAAGACAACTTTGCCCCTTACTAATCTTCTATCTGTGCGGCCGCGCCCCTCCCAGTCCCGACTGCCTCTCTTCTCTTCTCTCTCTCTCTCTCTTGTATCTTGCTAAACCCTAACCCTAGCTCAGTGGCGGCCAGCGGACGACCGGCGTTGAGCCCAACCGACGCGTGCGGCTTGTGCTCTGCGCAGGCGCGCGAGGGCGGCTCCGCTCC
>BCLG01000471.1:167271-179245 GCA_001602295.1 Zoysia matrella
CTCCCTCAGCCTTCGAGCCACGAGGCGACCTCGCCGCCGGCTTCGCGGGCGAGGCGGCGGTTCCCGCGCTCCTAGACAAGTAGTCCAAGAAGTCCGCCTTCGCTTTCCGCTTCCTACCGATCCTCCTCGGCTCCGGCGCCGTCGTGGGATTGGGCTCGGCCCTCCACTGAGTCGGCGTCGCGGCAGAGCTGGTCCCAGCCCTGCTGGCGATCACGGCCACCGCCGGACCCTGAATGGCACCGAAATCAGCCTCCTACGATAACAAACGACTACGACTGAGACAAAGAAGCCTGCGCTTACCAGCTGGCGATGGTCCCTGTCGAGGGAACGTGGCCCCCGATTAAGGCCACCCTCGGCATCCTTAAAGACGGCCGAGGTCCAGGCCAGGACTCCCTTGTCGGAGAGAGGCCGGCCGCGGACCTCGCAGGTCGCGTCGTCCGACCCCTCGTACTCCTCGATGCTGTGCACCCGACGGCGCAGCGGCATGATTTGACGACGCATGGCGACGCCGAAGACCGTCGTCCCTGTCAGTCCTTGGTCCCGGAGGCGCCGAATGGCCTCCAGGTGAGGTCGGATCGTCTCGACCTCGGCCGTCGAAAGCTTCGACTTCCAGAACCCCGTCGCTCGGGGCACCAGGTCTTCGAAGGCCGGGAGCTGAGGGTCGCCGTTGTTGATGTAGAACCACGAACCCCACCAGCCCTTCAGCGAGGTCTTCAAGTCAACCTCGATGTACTCCTAGGACTCCCGAGTCCGGAGCATGATGCTGACGCCGCCGACGCGCCTGCCGACCCCCGTCTCCTTCGACGTCTGGAGACTGGCGAGGAAGAAGTACCTCCACAGCAGGAGGCTCGGCCAGATCCCTAGATACGCTTCGCAAAGCGTGACGAAGACGGCGGCATGGAGAACCCCGTTCGGCGCTCGCTGGTGAAGCCGGGCGCCGTACTGGTTGAGGACGCCGCGAAAGAAGCTGGAGACGGGCAGCCCCAGCCCGCGCTCGTGGTACGCCAGGAAGCTGACGACCTTCCCTGGCGGCGGCGCGGGCACGGCATGGCCATAGCCGGCCACCTAGCCCGCCGACTCCTTCGGCGGGACCATCCCAATGGTGGTCCCTCTCTCGAGCAGAGCGTCGTCGACGCACGATGGCTCTCACTCAGACATTTTGCAGGTGGCGGCGACGGAAACGCAAACTGCGACGATCGCCGGGCCCAGCGGTGCTACAAGGGAAAGCGGAGCTAACGAGCTCCTGCGCAAAGGTCAAAGACGAAGCGAGAAAGCCGGATGAAAACGTGAAGTTACTGCGCTCCTCCTTTTAAAGGGCCCGAGCAATTACTGCGCCTCCCACGATCGGCCGAGCGGTAACTGCTCGGTCGTAGGGTCGTGCCTCGAGGCGCACCCCAGCTATCCGCCCACGACCCGCTGACGAGTGAGCCCGGGCCGCACCTTGCCGCCTCCGCCGCGGACAGGACGGTAAAAATTACTCCGACGAGACGGTTGCCAGAGCACGTCTGGCAGGCGACGTGACGCGGGCGCGAACCGCCGCACCCACGACACCGCCCGATCGAATTCAAATCAACCGCTCGGATCGACCGGCGGTTCAAATTCCTAGACGGTCCGATTTCCCTCCGCGTGGAGGCACGGAAGCCGTCCGATCCCCGTAACCGTAACGGCGGGTTCGAACAAGGGGAGGCGACCGAACGAAGCCCCCCACGATCGGCTGACCGACAGCCGGGGCCACCAAGCCAAATTAAACGTTTGGGCGCTGATCATGGCTGACCCTAGGCGCGACGCTAATCATGGTCAAGAACCGCATCGAGCCGGTCCGACCTAGGCGTCTTACCGAATGAAAGACCGAGAACGACCTCGGCCCGACCTCGAAGGCCGAAACGATGCGTGCACGCAGAACAAAACCACTAACGATCGGCTGACCGACAGATGGCGCAGCGGATTCAGGGCGCCCCGTGCGGGAGCTGCGATGGCGTGCGGCAGCCTGAGCAGTCGATCAGCAACATCGTTGTCGGGATCGCGTACTCCGGGTACCCAACAGGTCGCGCTCGTACAAGGTCAGGGGTCGGGCGATCGCAGGTTCCGACGCCCCCTCCCCAACGGCGATCTACGACGGCCATGTCTTAGCCGCGCGGGCACGCGAAGACTCCGAAGGCCGACCCTCGGGGAGCGACCCCTGAGAGGTAGGTACCGCATTACGGTACATTTACTCTGACGACCAACTGCCATCCGTCCTGACGGGACGGGACGAGATTCACCACGGCGACACTCCAGCAGAAAGCTGCGACGGCTGCCGGACACGACGTAACAGCACTGTAGCCGACACAGTGGCACCAGACGAGCATCACAGTACCCGCCGCTGCGCGCGACGCGACGGGTCGTGGCTACGCCTGGACGGAACGAAATGATGGCGATAACGACAGAAGGGTCCACCTGTCGGCGAGACGGCAGGATCGTGTAGGACCCACCACTTGTAACCCCGGGCCCCCTTTTATATAAAGAGAGTCCCGGGGAGCAATAGGAAACAACTTCAACTTGATCCCCACGATCACAACAGCATCAAACGCACGAAAGACAACCACGAGCTCCAGGGTCTCTGCACCCTCTCGAGCAAACACCTCCACTCGCCCAAATCTCGGATCCCCCACGAAGAGAGGATCCCGCCTTTGTAACATCATCATCGAGATAATCCGCTCCCTGGACGTAGGGTATTACACCGCTCGAGGTGGCCCGAACCAGGTTAAAATCTTCCTGAGTCTTCCTTAGACTAGGCCATATCGAATCCGAAGGCACACCACCCCCACGATCGTATATTTACTGTGCCGGTGGTCAGAACGCCGACAATCGTCATCCTCATCGCGGATCCCACCGAGTTCCCCGTGTCGGCGGCGCGTGACGATATGGCGTCGGGGTTGTCGCAGGCGAGGAGATGGCGGGCGCGGTGGTGGATTAGTTTGGTTTGTTGTTAGAGTTGGTGGATTCGGCTTCTGCGTGGTCAGACCTGCCTCTTGCCCTCGATATGGGTTATCGCGATGGAAAGAGGAACCCGCGGCCCGCGGTCGATGCGACTGGTTGTGATTTCTATTGCTTCTTTTCGAAGGATTGATACGCTTGGCTCTGGGAGTGCGTAGGTCAGCTCTGCTCTGGCCATTGATTGCGTAATTTGGAATCAAGTATTTCTAAAGAGTGCAATTAAGCCCCTGATTATTTGTATGCTTCATCGGTATTCCTGTAAACCTACCGGTTTAGTTTCTGAACTGAGAAAAGAATGGTAAAGGTGATGACACCAGTATATATCATCAGCATTCGTGTGTTTTGACTTTGAGTATGTCACTCTGGAAGAAATTTGATTTTTTTTGGTTGGGAGAAGTATTCATCGATTTTGATTGTTACTTGCGTGTGGTAGAAATAACAGGGGATATGTTGCTAATTTTTTTTTAAATAAGTTAGATTTTATTCAGTAAAAAGTATATTCTAAATCATTTACATCGTGCTATAAAATATTCACGTATTGACATTTGCGCAATACTCAAAATAGGGGATAATTGGATTTGTTTGCTATAAAAGAGGTTTTTTTTGCAAAAGACAAGAATGTCCTTTTATATGAGAGCTTCAAACGGAACAGGGGCTGTCGGGTGCTTCAGACTTGAAAAGGAGGTCTATTTTTGCAAAAAATTTCAGAATTAGAGTTCAAAATAGGTTCGATTTTGCAATTGCCCCTTTAAATTTCAGATCAATTTTTTTCTAAAATCATAAGTCAATTTTTAAATCCTTATAACTAATTAAAAATAAGATTATGTATAATTGTAATTTAGAAATGAGATTTTAATTTTTAAAGTTGCATCATAATTAATGGAATGTTTCATTAGTAAGATTCAATTGTTTCATTGTTGAAAATAATGGTTCTAGCAGTTAAATCCAATTGTTTCATTAGAAAAATCAATTGTTTTAGTGATAAAATGAAATTATTTTAATTATTCCGTAGATGCATGCATAAGCACAGTTAAAAAGAAAAAAATAAAAGAGGGTAAAAGAAAATAACAACTTAAAAGTAAACAAAATTTGAAAAGGAAAACCTAAAAATGAAAAATTTGAAAATAAAGATGGGCCCTGCAGCGCGGGGAGAAGCTGGGCCGACCTCGGCCCAAAGGCGCGTCCGGTGGGCGGAGAAAGATTTCCTTTCGCCGCCGTTCCACGTACCGCCGTCGATCTACCTTCGGTCTCGTGGAGTCCGAGTCAGTCGATCTCTTCCCCGGTTCCACCCGACCCTCCCATTCCGCCGCCACTCCCTAGCCCTAGCGCCGATGGCCCGCAAGCGCCGCGCCCCTTCGCCGGCTCCGCCGCCGCCGCTGCCGCAGGAGTCCTCAAGCGAGACCGGCTCTGACACCGAGGAGGAGGAGGACTCACCTCGCGCCGCCGCATCCCAGAAGCAGCCGCAAAACCCTCAACTTCAAGCTCTCGCCGCTGCGGCCAACGGCGCCGACTCGGACGCGGACACGGACGCGGACTTGCAGGCTTTCCAGATGCGCCGGGTGACCCGCTCCCCTGCCAAGCAGGGGGCCCCGACACCGCAGCCTGGAACTGACGCCGATGAGGAAGAGAAAGACGGTGAGTCATCGGAGTCGGAGCCCGAGGTCCCGGATCCGGTTCCGAAGAAGGCGGCGGTCGCCAAGAAGGCCAAGGCCGTGGAGAAGGACAAGAAGAGGGCCGCTCCGGAGGCTGCTCCATCCCGCAAGGGGAAGAAGGTGAAGGCTGAGCCTCCGGCCAGCCCCACTGGCAAGGGTAAGAAAGCCAAGGCTGAGCCTGAGAAGCCAGCACCTGAGGCAACTCCGTCTGGCAAGGCCAAGATGCCTGGGGGCAAGCCAGAGAAGTCTGGGCTCGATTCCACACCACCGTCGACCAAGTCTGAGAAGTCGGTGCGGGCTCTCCGCTTATGGTCGAAAGAGGACTCGATAAAGATCTTGGAGGCCCTTGCGGCACATGTCAAGAGTGAGGGCAGGCTGCCGAAGACTGATATTCTTCTTGCTGCTGTTCGTGACAGCCTGGACAGGAAGGACTGCAGCTATTCAGATTTGTATGAGAGGGTTCGCAGGCTCAAGGAGCGGTATGAGAAAACAGTGAGCAAAGGTGTTCTGCCAAGTGAAGAAGACGAGCTCCAGATGCATAATCTCTCAGAAGCAGTATGGGGAGAGAAGGCGAAGGAGGCCATTGCTGCTGCTGCTGCATCTCAAAATGGTTCTACTGTGACAGATAGTAAGAAGGGTCAAGCTAACAAAGAGAAAATGGATGGGAATTCAAGGGGTGACACATCAAAGGAGGTCGTCAATCAAAATGGTGGTACTCGGAAAGGGGTTAAGAAGGGGCAGGCTATCAATGAGAATCATGACATGGATGTAAAGAGAAAGATTTTCAAGGAGGACAGCGCTACTGGTACTTCGAATAAGACTAAGAAGCTGGGAAATGAGAAAGAAGAATTGGGGAAAAGTGTAAAGAATGGCACATCGAATGAGACCCCCACTAAAAATGGTGATACTTTGACGAAGCGCAAGAGAGGGAAGATGGTGCCTAAGGAGGCATCAACTGACAGACAGAATGTTGGCTCACAGGCTGAGGACGCAACTCACCCAGAGGAAGAAGAAATAGGTGCTGCGATACAAGGCATGCGCAGAAGTTTCGATGAGTTGCAGAACCTTTACCCTAGCCTTGCTTGGAGTGTGGAGAGGATGGCGGTGCAGCATCCATGCGGGGAGACTCTGAAGAGAGCATTTGAATTCATTCATGATGATAAAGCAAATGCCTTGGAATCCAAGTTCAAAAAACAAAGAATATCAGACGTGAAGGTACAGGTCCGTCGACTGGACATATCAAAGGAGGTTCTCAATATGTTGCTCAGCCCGGCAGACTAAACCTTCCAGGGGGGCATGATATCTGCAATTTTTTTGTCTGGTAATAAATTCAACCTCACTTGTTATGCTTCTGATTAATATATTAAACAAATTTTATAACAGTGTTTGAGCTTAAATGTGACAAAGAGTTAAAATTTTACTTGGGTATCATTTATTGAATGCCCTAATCTTCTGTACTGAAAAAAAATTGTGGCATATATGATTCATGCAAATGAAATATTATCTCAGTTTCATCACTTATCTAGATATAAGTCTAGCAAGATCAGGGGTCATACATGTGGTGTGGGAGTTTGATTGAATTTGTTGCTGCACCTGACTTGAGTAGATTCTGCATGCAAATTATGAATTAAAGGATGCACAAAGTTTTCTTTATTTAAATATCTTGCTTCTCCTCTGGTTTGCTGCGCGCAGAATTAACCCATGAATAACCAGTTTTGGTTGTGTCAAAATCATCAGTTCGGATTCGATCTCTTTGTAATAGTTTTTAATGTTTCCTGAAGCACTGCACTGGTTCAAGAAAGTTGTGACTGGTATATATATAGATGTTTCCATGTTATGTATTCGCAATTCTGGTAACTTTGGTTGCTATATAGGTAGGCCTGGTGTAAAAACTTTAACATTTCTTTCGCCTTGGTGCCAAATGATCTGCTTGTTGGGATCAATTAAGTGATTGTATTATCTACTAGAGATCAATTTTTTCTGCTTGTTTCATTAAGGTTTCTTAGTGCTTAGAATGCTATCACAAAAAAAAAATTATGAAGTGGATGATTTGTTTTGACAATTTATTGTGAAAATATATTATGTAATATCTTAAAAATTCCTGATTTCTCAAGTCATCACTGTGAAGTGAGCAGAGGTAAATTGTAGATCAGTTTGGGACTTTGGGTCCTTCATCCGAGAAATTGATTTGTGAGGTTCAGCACATAGATGTGTTCCAACCCACTAAATCCTAAATGTACTTGATGACGCTAAACAACTTAATTCTATTTTTGACGTCATTTTTTATCATCTATTTTTAGGTTTGTTATGGTCCTTGGGGGGAGCCCATTATTTTTTGGTACTAGTCCACAACTTAAAGTTGCTTTAGTAGATAACTCTGTTTTTATCTGTTAGATGTAACCAAACGAAAGGTTATTATTAACTCCAAGCACTGTAACAAAACTCTATTGATTTTTATGGTATAGTTTAGTGTCATTAAATCCTTCGCTCGTAGTATGACTCACGGGAAAGTGTCTTATCTAGACGTGTCTATAAACATGACCCTTAAAATGTTGGTTGCAGATGAGTACATTCTCATACACACATATGTTTGATTTTATGCATCCTGTATAAGTGCAGATCTTTATGTAATTCTATTGCATTTTTATGTCAAACCAATGTGCTTGATGTGCTGTGGTATTTTGATCTTTTGGTTTGATTTATGATGTCAATCAGCTGATACTTACACAAGTCCTATTCATTTTTTAAAACAGATGCCTGGATGGAAGCCACAATCAAGTTGCTGAGGAACGTGAATCGAAGGGATGATATATTTGTACAACTTGGTTATATCTGTAGTTTAGCTATTATCATGGTAGTAATCATTTCTGTGCATGCTGATTGGAAGTAATATTTATAACACCTGTTGTATTTAGCCGGTGCCCTTGATGGGCTGCTAGATTTCATGAGCGCTATATAAACGCCTTGACGTTTACTTTGTGATGCCCTGTAGTCTGAGTAAATCCAGTAGTACTACTAATTTTGCTGTGTCATGGTTCACATAAGATTTTGTTGCTAGTTGGACATTGGGATGAGGACGAGGTGTCGTCAACTCTGCCTGGAGTCTCAATGATCATTCACTGGTTAGGTTTTAAGCTGGGCTGCCGCACTGTTTGCAGAGAGATGGCCACAAGCGTGTGAGCTGATTTGAATGTAATTGTGTTAGCGCAAGTTTCCTAGGAACCCTGGTAGAAGGGAAACGGTGCAAATTTAGAGGTCACGGAATTTGCTCCTCGTCTCTCATCTTTGGAATCCACCGGTGCACTAATCGATGGAAAACAGAATAACCACGCAGCTTGAGCTAGCATTGATGAAAATTAATAGGTCACTGAATTTGTTCCTTCATATTAGTAAAAAGGTCTCTGAAATTGTTCCATCATAGTACTACTAACAGTGCATTCGTGTCTGCCTCAACGTACGACATATTGAAGTCTTGGAAGATAAGAAACATGCAAAATTGTTTAGAGTGACAAATAACTACAGGAGGACTTGGTAAAATGTGAGAATCTGTTACTGTCCGCCTTGATAAAATGTGAGAAACTTTCGATGCCGTGCACCATGCATGACAGGTTTGGATAAGCAGATCTGGAACAGCAGTCTCAGGGCCCTTTGGTGCTCTTCATTTTTTTTAATTCACTCCTGATTTTCCCGTAAATTTTCTGTGAAGACTTCACAGTTGAAAGCGATTTTTTTAATTTTTTAAGATAATCTTTTAAAATTAGAATAGAAAATCACTTCACAGAATTATAAAAAACTACTTTTTATGCTTCAACCTTTAGTTTATTTCAGAGAATCACTTCACAGAATCAGACAATAATCACTTCTCTAAAAAATAGTGTTTGACAGAGCTTCTCAGATTCTGATTGAGAATCAGAAGCTGAAACTCTATCAAATGGGTTCTCAAGGTCTCCCATCGTCCACCGTTTTTTCTTGTCACTATCTCTTCTAGGCGACCAAGGAATTTTTCCTTCCTTGATTTCTAAGTAAACTTTGATTATTTATTTTGTTTAAAAAAATTTGATGAATATCATATAATTTACTTTATCATTAAAATTATTTAAATCACAATTTATAATTTTACATATTAAAATTTATTTTTTAATAAGTTAAATAATTAAAGTTGACACTAAAAATCAACAACGACAACTAGTCTCTTTAGTTATTTTTCCCATGACAAATAAGATAATCTGGGTTCTCTTGGCAACACCAATTCCTGATTCACCACTGAATACGACAATTCCCCGTATGATGACATCCACCGCGTGTGTGAAGGATGTATAGTTTGGGAGAAAGAAGGCAAAGAGGCCAGGGAGCAGTGGCGGAGCGTGACACAAAGTTAAGGGGGGCCAGCAAAGCCTTGGAGACTAATCAGCGTGGTCGAAGTGCTGGCTCGGGTAGTACGCCATGTGCGCCTCGTCGTCACAGAGCTTCCTCCACTCCCACGAGCCGTCCCTGATGAGAGCGCAGAGCTCCGGGCGAATGGGTATCGTTGGGTGGTTAGCGTGGAGCGACGCAGCGAGCACCGCTATGAGCGCCGTGAACGCGCTCTCCCTGCCAGTGCTGTAGTCGCTCTGGTCGATAGGACATGAAAAACACCGGCGTCTTGAGCTTCGTCTCCACGTCTCTGCTTGGGAGCTCGCGTCTCCAAATCGTCGGTTCCAGCGAGCAGAGGCCAGTGGCTTCCGTATTTTTCCTATTATATTTAATTATGTCCAGACTTGAGAGAGAAACGTGAAGCTTGAGCACTAGCCGTGCACGGTGCTGGGGTGCCGCTTGGGCTGGGCTATATTCTGTGCGGAGGTGCTCCCATCTTCAAAAAATTTCGTGGGTCAGGGGGGGGCCGCGGCCCAGGCTGGCCTCCCCTACGCTCAGCGCCAGGGAGGAAAGAAGAAAAGGAGATTAAAGTTTTTTATTCGTCTCATTATTACGAGATGAAATAAGGAAAACATCTTCGTCAAACAGAAAGTTACTACCTCCTGTTTCAAAATATAAGCATTTTTAAGATTTAAATATAGTCAAAAATTTTCAACTTTTACTTAATAATATCAAAAAAAATTACATAATTTTTATAAAAGCTCAAGAATAAAAAATATAATTTTATATGATAAATATTATTAATTATATATTATTAGTGGTCAAAATGATAAAAATTTGACTTTGACTAAACTAAAAAATGCTCGTATTTTAGAACGGAGGGAGTACAGTTTATACTAACAGCAGATAAGCCAGCTAGAAGGTACTTTCATTCTTAGATTTGTTACGTTGGCTTTTAACGCTATTTTTGACAACTTGTTTTATTTTAAAATATTACTTTGAATGTGTAGAATTATAAATATATTTCAAATACTTTTACGATCAAATAAATATAATAAAATATATATATTTTTATCATTTCTTTTTAATAAAATATATGATCAAAGATAACATCGAAAAGTCTAACCTCGAACTTTGCAAGAAACTGTAGCTCCTGCCTTCAAAGCGCGTGATCTTTTCATGTGAAACGGTTCCAAAAGTCATCAGCGCGAGAGCGGCACGCCCGTGTAGCAGCCGCAGACGCATCCGGTGACGTGGCCTGCAGGGTCCGTTCCTTCTGCGGGAAGCTTCGATCGAGCTTGGATGGCGGCGGGCGGGTCCCGCACATCCTCGCGCGCTGTCTGCCTGCGGCTGGGGTCCACCAGGTTTCGTTCTTGCGCCGCAATCATGCGTGGCTTGGGTCGCAAGGAAGCGGCGGCACTAAACCTACACACGAAATCCTTTCCCGTTCCGCCCGTCGACCCTTCTGCGCGCACCCGCCACCACGCTGCTTGGGTTCTTCTTCTCTCTTCCACACCTCCGGTGGCCACCGCGGCGATCTCGATCTTGATCTCGCCGGCGAGGATAATTCTCTACCAGTTCGACTCGCGCGACACCCGGCAAGTGAGCACTCCCGACCCTCGTCTTCCTCCGACCGCCTGTCCTCTCCTACCGCGACTCTGCTGCCAACGTGCCCTCTCTGCCGACTGTGTTTGTTTCTGAGATGAACCAGTTATTAATCTCGACTAGGGCCTCGAATTAGAGAAGCAGGCAGTAGCTTTAATTTCTCTGTTTATCTTTTTTCCATTTGGTGGCGTTTGGTAAATGAAAAATATTAGATGAGTTTAGGATTGAAAAATAGATAAATGGTTGAGATTTAAAAAGATGGAGGACTGCAGGGTGGAGATTTTCTCTTCCAATTCTCAATCCCAAACCCAACCCCCGCATCCCTATTACCAAACGGCACCTTTGTCTTTTGAACAAAGCTGAAATTTTAAAATCATGGAAGCTGATGAAACCTGCAAGAAATTTAAAAATCAAAATTTTGATAAAAATTTGGGTGAACCGTTAGATTTTTTTAGTTTACCAATCAGTTCCACGGGTTTTAATTTATCGGTTTTGAAAATTTAAATTTTGAAACTCCTTGGTTTCACTTATTTATCGACTAGTTTTTAAGTTTCTGAATTTTTTTAATCGAAAACTGGCCTACCAGAAATCGGACCAGTCTTGTCATCCATGGTACTCCCTTCTCCGTTGTATGAAAAAGGAAAGCATGAACGTATTAGGGTGCGTTTGGTTGGAGAGGCTTAGAATGGATGAAGTTATTCTGTCCATGTTTTCGATAGATAGATCTATCCATGTTGATTGTTTAATAGGTTAGATGGGATGATTCACTTTTTTCTGTTTGGCTGGATGGATGTGTCTGATAAGGATAATCAACTAATTATTGTAATAAAATAATTAGTTATTATAATATACTAATATTTATCAATATTAGTGCTATTGGATAAACGAATAATAATAAAACATGTTAGGGACAATGGTGTTTTAGTCATAGCTTTAAGTCTAATTGTGATTCAACTATTGATTTTTAAATATTATGATTCAGCCATAACTTTTTCAAAGATAATCTCAATCGTACCACAAGTCCGTTAGGTGACTCGAACGTTAACTTTTAGTGTTAAAAGACAAAATTACCCTTTATGATTGTATCATGATTTTGATAATTTTATTGTATTTGTACAAGAATTCATACCTAATTTAAAATTTTGAATTGTGGACAAAATTTGATCAAAATTTTAAATTTTGGAATATGCATTTGAATTTTTCAACATGATTTTTTTGAAATTTCAAACTTTTGAAATTTGAATTTCAAACTTTTCAAAATTTGAAACCTGAATATAAAAAATTCAGATTTAAAATTTTCAAAATTTTGAAACCTAAAATTGAAAATTTCAATTTTCAAAATTTTGAAATCAGGATTTAAAATTTTCAGATTTCTAATATTTGTGAAC
>BCLG01000471.1:179250-197050 GCA_001602295.1 Zoysia matrella
AGATTTCTAATATTTGTGAACATTTAAAATTTTTATGAAATTCTATTAACATTCCGAATTTTGACCATAAAATTAACAAAATTATGGTATAATTACAAAGGACACATTGATCTTTTCACATCAAAAGTTAATACCGTTAGAGTCCTTTAACGGACTTGTGGTTTAATTGAGTTTTGCTTTCAAAAAATGATGGCTAAATAACAAAAATTTGAAAATCAATGGCTGAATCACAGTTAGGCTAAAAATCTATGGCTGAAACACAGTGACCTCAAAATGTTAATATTACTAAACACAATATGATTTTCTTACCAATTAAACAAAAACTAATATAGTACTAGAACTTATCAAATATAATATTATATAATTAAATCCAAATTAATAATAAAATAGGTTAATTATCATTAATCATGTTACTAAACAAGCATGCTTAGACAACATGGATGAGCTCATCCAACCAAAAATGTAGGAATTTCATACTATTTGAATCCTATTGCAAGAACTTCTATGGAGCCCTTTGAAAATACGATTGGGGCTCTAAATCCTTGTGAAATTCAGGTAAGGTAGTTTTTTTATTCCTGCGTTTTTACAATAGTGTGTCCTAAAGGGGAGTGGAATAGTTTTTTCCTATTCATGCGTTTTACAATAGCCTTAGTGGCGGTTTGTGGCAGAAATATCTGTTGTCAAAATATTTAACCATTTATTTTTAACTATTTTTAGGTTCAATAGTGATATGCATGAGGGGACCCTGTCCCTCTTTATTACTGTGGCGTAGCTGAAGTTGGCATATAGGTCATGCCTTGTTCGTGTTGAAATGGAGTGATCCATCATGATTATTATATGTCTGATTTGTGCCACACCACCCTATTCTAAAATTGCGATCTGCACTTTCCATGCCAGCTGTCTTGTTACAATCACCCGTTTTCTTTTGTATACCCCATCCGTTTTAAAATATAAACATTTCTAAGTTTAGTGAAAGTCAAAGTGTTGTCACTTTGACTATTAATAAGAAATAATTAACAATATTTTATTATATAAAAAAAATATTTTTGGATTCATAGTGAAATAAGGTTTCATTAAAATTATTTTTTATTAGAAATTATATAGTTTGATAGATAGTTTGATATATTTTTAGAACGGAGGTAGTACTATCTCTGTCCTAGAAAAAAAGTCATTTTATGATTTGGGCACAAAAATTAAGGAAAGATGAGAAAATAGAGAGCACAAAAAAAAAGAAATAGAGAGGAGAGATTCAGAGTTTTATGAGATAAAGTTTAAATCTAAAAGTGATATGTTTTTTGGGACAGAGAAAATAATATCTTCAGTTCATGACCATATATAGTAATTAACCTATGACTTCTCCCTAAACACATGCAGCCAAAATGAACAGGGAGCTTCCAATACCTACGATCAGCAGCAGCTGCGGCTTAGAAATTACGGCTGGGAAATTCGAGCACCGCCGGGTCTCTACATTGCGAAGCTGCCCTAGCTGCGGCCATGCGATTGACTGCAACACGGTACCTGCTGCCTACGTCCAAAAATATAAACATTTCTGATTTAATCAAAGTCAAACTTTAAATTTTAACTATTAATAATAAAAAAATTAATAATATTTTATTATATATGAATTGTGTTAATAGATTTTTTATAAAACAGACTTTCATAATACGTAACTTTTATATTAAAAATTATTTAAGTTTTTAAATATTATTAGTCAAAATTAATATAATTTTACTTTGACCAAATTAGAAATGCTTATATTTATAGACAGAGAAAGTATATATTAATTGGATATTATGCATGGAAATTTAGAACTAATGAGTGTAACAGCAATGATCTCTTCGTATACGTATGTGTATTTTGAATCTTTTGATTGTCTTGTGATTTCGAGAAGGACATGGTCGGGATGCCGGCTGGCGTGAAGTTCGACCCGTCAGATCAGGAGCTGATCCATCACTTGCGGACAATGGTGGATGACGGGGGATCCAGAGCTCACCCTCTCATAGACGAGTTCATACCCACCATTCAGGGAGACGATGGCATTTGCTACACCCATCCTGAGAATCTACCAGGTGAGAATATCTTACTGTTGTTCTTCCATCCATCTGTGACATATTTACACCATCATTTATACTTTCTCACATATATATTTACATATATGAACCAATATATCGTTCATATTGATGTAAAATAACTTGTATGTAGCTTGTTGATTCTTTTGCTTACCTATTTGATGAGTAGGTGTCAGAAAGGATGGGTTGAGTAAGCATTTCTTCCACAGGCCATCCAAGGCCTACACAAACGGCACAAGGAAGAGGCGAAAGATCCACGCGCGGCGCGACCTGAACAGCAGCGACAATGCCGCCGAGATGAGGTGGCACAAGACAGGCAAGACGCGGCCATTGATCGTGGAGGGTCGGCAGGAGGGGTGCAAGAAGATCCTGGTGCTGTACGCCAACTTCGGGAAGCGCAGGAAGCCGGAGAAGACCAACTGGGTGATGCACCAGTACCACCTTGGTGACCAGGAGGAGAAGGATGGGGAGTTGGTCGTGTCCAAGGTGTTCTACCAGACGCAGACGCGGCAGCACGTGGCCACGGCGGCGCCGGCGATGGTAGCAACGGCGGAGCAGGACTCTATGAAAGGTGAAGAGGCAGCTGAGACGTCAGAGGAGACGCAGGATGAGCTTTCTGGCTGTGCCGCGGCCAGCACCACCTCGATGGTCGTCATGATGCAACAGCGGCAGCAGCGACGGACGAACCGGGATGATGGCCAACTCAGGGTTGCTGATTCCAGGAAGAGAGATCATGAGGTAACTTTATAGCTTAAATCGAGTTTTCTAGCCTCAAAGGAAAGGTTGTTAAATTATTTCAGTGGGCAGCAGCCAGCTTTATTGTGTGCTGAATTCCAGATGATTAATAAGCGCCCACTATCCATTTTCATACATGGAAATGACTAACATGTAGCACGCTATATATTCTTGCACAAAGCATAAAAAAATGAGATTACATTTACGGGATAAATAATTTTCACAATTCGCTGCCTTACTTTTCTTGCATGCATGATACTTCAGGTTGGTCTAGGAGATCAAGAGACAAGCCATAAACAAGAACAGAATGATAACCGCAACATAGCATCGCAGCAGCAGGTCAGATCTTATCTGGACGCGACGCCCGCCATATCTTTCATTGCCAGTACGCCATGGAAGAAGTCCTCGACAGTAGCATCGCCTGCAGATGTCTTCGACAAGAGATTACATCTTCCAGCGAATTTTCTTCGAAATAAATACTCTGAGGTGCTTTTTCAGTGCTATTTGGACCTGATCTCTATATCTACGCTACTCTGTTTACCTAAATGATGTGTTAGATTACTTGCAGTTCTTCGTGTGTTTGAGCTGAAGGAGTCTTCATTGTTATTACTTCTGATGTCAGTTCTTAGCCGTCGCAAAAAAAAAAAAAGAGTGTGCAGTTCTTAAAAGTAGACCAAATTCTTATGTGTTAATTAAATTCTCGATCCATTTAACTGTTTAATGTTTGTTTCTCACTAATTTACTTTCAAAATTCAGAGTTGACCAGAAAAGTCTTTGTTATATCATATTTATTTTGTCTGTTAATTCACGCTCCAACTGCCAATGAAGAAAATGGAACAAAGTGATTTCCTTCTTTGTCAAAATGCTTTTCTATTTGTAACATAAATGTCAGTGGCTCCTTTTCGGCACTTATATATTGAGTAGAAGGCAATTATTTTTCATTAATTATATAACACACTGAACTTTGTTAAATCCATTTCAGGCTCATCCTTATGTCCATATGTAGTAATCATCCAATGCAAAAATTCAGCTTTACTAGCTGCAATTCACATTAGGTGTATACGTATTACTGTCGATATTTGAAATGTTTCTATTCTGGGCAGGGAGCTTCAACTAAATCTGAGACAGAACGAGTCTACTGGCCTCCTGATCGCAACCAAGAGCAACATGGATAGCACCGTTATAGCAACAGATCGAGCTGATACATGGTAATGCAGATCATAGCTACTCCATCCGTCCTAAAATAGGTTTCCTTTTAGCCTCATTTTCCAACATACTTATCAGTCTTGATTCTCAATACATATTTACCTTTTGAGTAAATTTCACAAAACTACAATTATTTTATCTATATTATCACAAAACTACAGATTTAAACCATAGTTTCAGAGAACTATATATTTGCTACAGAAATTTTAGAAACATATGTATTAAATCTATAGTTTTGTGATAAATTAAAAATAAAATTTGTAGTTTTGTGATAATTTAAATACAAAATATGTAGTTTTGTGATAAATTAAATACATAATCTGTAGTTTTATGAAAGTATAGCTTAAATCTGTAGTTTTGTGATAATATTGACAAAGTACATGTAGTTTTGTAAAATTTACTTTTACCTTTTTATAGTATATCTATCTCTGTCTCTCTCCTTCTTGGTTCTTGTGCATTCCATCTATCCTTTGTATAGTAATGAGAAGATGTGGCTACCATTCCAACTAATATATTAGAAAAATAGAATTGCAAATAGTTTTTTGCCATCCTTCAAATCATATGATCCAATATCATAGCTAGGGCTATTTTGTACTATGGTAACCAATTTTATTTTCAGATAAACAGTCAAAACATTTTCACTAGATTCCTCACTTGTTCCTTTAAGATATGTTCTACACCCCTTCACTAACAGATAGGAGTTTGAGAACAATTGTACATCTCATTCCAAAGTGGTCAGAAAACATCTTCTGGAACCTCAAATAACAGGGTGAATTTCTACAACAGGCTCATACTTGTCCTACAAAACTCAAATCCATGGGATCCACATAGTACCACTGAAAATTTAATGGAGAAGGAAAAATACTAACCAAACTGCAGGTTTTTTAATGTCTTCATCTAGCAAAACCAGGTAAATTATTGTCTATCTGCCATTGTCCCTGGGCCTTAACTAATTGTTTTCCAAGGTGGGCTTCATTAACGCCCGTCGTGACTTTTCTGATTTCTTTTAACGGCCCTTAAGTAGGACCCACCACTAGTCCATTGTAGTGGCAATTTTGAGCCCATCTGCTCAATGCCTGCCACTATATAGTGGTTTGGTATTATGGTCCTGAAAATCATTTTTGCAGTAATGAGATGTGGCTATGGTTCCAATATAATATACCAACAAAGTCGTTCTCATTAATAGTAGAAACTGATAACTGAAGGATATATTAGCGTCTAACAGTACTGTTCATAAGATGGACATATCTGGTCCTTATCGCTTTAAGCAAATTGTTTTCGGTTATGGTTTCCCTCGCGGAGAAATCTTGTCGTTTCATATATGTGTCACTGTTTTATAGTTATGACCATAATAAAAGATGAAGAAGCAGATCTTGGAGATGGACACGAAGGATTTACATCGTGCCAACAAAAGGATCAAACTTTTGACCGGTATCCAAGTCCAAATAACATACTCACTCTGTTTTTAAATTGATGTCGCCATTTACTTTTAAATTCAACTTTGACTATTCGTCTTATTCAAAAAAATTTGCTCAAATGTGCAAAATTTTAAGTTGTAATTCAAATAACTTTAATGATAATCAAATTATATCAAAATATATGAAATTTATCAAACTTTTTTAAATAAGAAAAATAGTCAAAGTTGAATTTAAAAGTCAACGACGATATCAATTAAAGAGAGTATATCCATTTTATTTAATACTGCGGCGCATTAGCTTGCTAATGCGCATCATTTTTTCTAAAAAGGATCGATCATAAGGTTCTTATAATTGTATAGTACTACACTTGTGCTGCTGCATGCTTTAGCCGACGTAGTACATGGGGTCGGGCAGCTTGAACGTGCGGTGGCCCTCCGGCGCGCCGAGGATGTCGGTCCACTGGTCGCCGATGTTGCCGACGATGATGTACCCTTCGTCCTCCAGCTTCTTCCGCTCGCCGGCCTTGAACTCCAGCGACTTCACCTTAGCGTTCTGTGGCCTGCAATAACGTCGCCGGCATTAATGAGACATTGCTACCGATAAGAGAACCTCTGCTTTCATGTAGTCGACTGCACCGACCCACATGTTAATCACATTGCAGTGCAGTGGTGCAGTCGACTACACGAAGTCAGAGGATCTCAGTCGTGCGAGAAGCCGAGAACACGTTGAGGAATAATTTGACGTAGGAGTACTTGACGATGAGCTTCAAGTAGCCGGTGTAGCCGCGCAGCTCCAGGTTCTTGACCGTGCCCACCTTCTTGTCCTCGCGCCGCCCCGTCAGGATCACCGGCTTGATGCCCAGCTCCTGCAGCCTCTTGTACAGCCGCAGCGACTCCGGCAGCGCCGGCGCGTCCGCCTTGTTCGCGTACTCCGCGAACGCTGTCCAGTTGTACGGCTCAGCCCTGCGTTGTTGTTACAAAGTGTTCGAGCAGACAAAACGTCGATCATGTGCAGTGCAGACATCAGTTTCACTTCAGGTTTAAAGATAAATTAAAATAGTAAGAAAGGTTAAAAGTGCAAGAAAAGTGATATATATATATATATATATATATATATCCGGAGAAAAGTTAGACGTGCAAGAAAAGAGAAAGCGAAGAAAAATAGACTAGACGTCCTACCCGAACCCGTGCTCGGCGTAGTAAGGAAGGTTGGAGAGCGTGGTCTCGTCGACGTCGAACACCCAGACCTCCTTGCCGGTGCCGGCGAGGTTGAGGCTCTCGGCGTAGGCGACGGCCTCGTCGACGACCGCGCGCGAGTCGCTCCGGTAGTGCCCGCCCATCATGTAGTTGCCGACGTACCGCTGGCAGCGCTTCGGGATGGTGCGCCAGCCGCGGACGCTGTTCGTCTCCACGGCGAACCGCCAGCTGTCGCACGGCACGCGCGCGCGCCGGCCCAGGTCGTCGCCGGACGCCTCGCGCGGCCGCAGCATGTGGATCAGCGGCGCCGCGTCCGCGTCGAGGTCGACCAGCCGGAGCGCCGAGCCCGTCGTGACGAAGAGGAGGAGGAAGCCGGCGGCGGCGAGGAGATGTTTCTTGCTGGCCGCTGGCGCCATTGCGGTGGGTGGCTGCTGCGACGAGGAGGATTGAGGAAGGGGAAGAGTACGGGCCGCGGTTTATAGCTAGAGTTGAAGGAGGAGATCGAACGGACAGCGTACGAACGGACAAGGAGGAGTGGTGGGGCCCGCCGCCGGCCGGCAACGTACGCCTCGTTGCGTGAAACACGGTGGACGTGAGCGGCAGTGAATCACGTTTTCAGTGATCCGATGCTGTTTTAGGACGACGTGATTGGATGGCGACGGGCGCGATTGTGTAGGAATCTGGTTGTCTGCTTCTGCAGGAGCTTGTTTGGTTTATTCCCTCGGGCATAAAATGAGTTTACATTTGAATTTAATTTAAAATATAACTTTTATCAATGATTTACATAGAATAGATTAACTTTAATAACATAAGATTTGTACTTTTAAATTTTTATCAAAAGATAGGTTTGACAAAACTTAAACATAAACTTCTTTTATGAACGGGTGTACTTATATGCGTGAACTTGTTTGGCCCTAGTAAAATAGTGTACCAAAATGATAAAAGTTGAACATAGGAATTAACAAGAGATGAGAAAGTAGAGAACAGATATAAAAAGAGTGAGGATGGAGGATAGAGATAGGGTTGTATTGGAAAACGTGTTTTATGAGACAAAATAAATTCTAAAATGACATGTTTAAGGGTGAGATGTTGACTGAGTTTTTTTTTGTGTGTTGTTCAAGAAATGGTGTTGGCAGCGTGGCATTGGCCACACATGAAGAGTAAAATAACCCATTAACACTATGGTTTCAAAAGCCGTTTAAACTGGTCGATTTTACACAAAACTAATGAAACCGATCCAGTTCCGTTAGAAAAAATGGCCATTTTCTTTAGAAACCGAATTTGTATGCTGTAGAAAAAAATAGTTTTCGAATGGTTTAAAAATTAACAATTTGGTTTTTTTGCACTGTTCAAAAGGTTAAGATTTTGAACCGTGATCAAAACTTACACTTTACCGCCTATACCTGATTCCTCCATAGAACACCATCCATTTCCCCGTGTGGCCACGCCCGACTTGTAGCCCTGTCTTATGCCCACAACATTTTCTTCTGCACTGCAGATGATTTTGATGTCTTTCAAATTAAATCGTGGCACCTGGTTCATCATAAATTTGCCTTCGTTCTCAAGTGATTTGTCGTTTTCGAGGAGGACGGACATCGTTGTCTGGTGGCCCGACATGTCGGAGTAGCTCGAAGGTGCCAAGCTTTTATTGGAGTATTTATTTTCTTATTACTCACAAGTCACATGAATAGTCGATTGATTTGTTGGAATACAAGATGATTGCTTTAAAGTGCATAATTATTTATATACTCTATTTGTTCACTTTGAATCGTCATTCTAGTTATGTACACTTGAATTAAGAAGTGAAAAAATTATAATGCACATGAAAAAGGGAGAAAGATAGAGATGCATTGCGAAGAGAAAAATGTGTAAACTATTCGGAAGTGAGAATGACATTTATTGCGAAACAAAATTTAATTCTAGAATGACAATAAAGGCGGGTGGAGAGAGAACTCAATTTAGTATTAAAAAAGTAGAATTGATTTTCCTCAGGTTCTATAATATATTCACGATATCATCAAAAATATGCAAATCCATAACGATTTATTATTTCACAATCATAAAGTCATACTTACTATTCTGTCCAAATATGCTTCAAATGAACACGTTAGATCGGTTTTTTGGTTCCTTGCTCCAGGGGGAGCGATGCAAGTCGATAAGGAATGGTGGGATGTCGTTTGTTGAAGATGGTGCAGAGATTACCGTACAGTGCATGAATTGCGATCAATAGAATTAGTATTTGGATGATGTAATTATTCATGTGTTCATTGTCCATGTCGGGTGTATGTCAAATATCATTGTAACAGCGAGTTGTTCATCGCATCCACTGATGCCAATGACTTCGTGGGCCCAGTTGGACGCTGTGGCTATATAGTGACACTATTATTTCCCCACGTTTCAACCTCTCGTGGTCTAGCATTAGGCCATGTCAAATCAAGTCATGATGTACTAACTCCATTTCAAAATATAGGTTTGAATAAAATCAGACTCTTTTAATTTTTTACTAATAATATATAAAAAATTATATAATTTTTAATATAAAAATATATATTTTTAAAGCTCATTTTATGATAAATTAAAAAAATATAATTTTTATATGATAAATATTATTAATTCTATATTATTAATGGTCAAAGTGATAAAAGTTTGACTTTGATTAAATCTAAAAATGTTTATATTTTAGAATGGAGAAAGTACTCCACAATGATATAACAGTGGTAGCTATGGTTTCTAAATTTTTGGGTGTTCTTTAACAGAACCCGATCACTTTTAACTTTACATGCCACTGTCGACAGAGAAAATTGTCTATATGACACCTAGTAGCTTTTTGTAAGAAAAAATATGACACTTAGTAGCCGGCACCTTGCACATGCAGAGATATAAGAGTAGCTTAAGAGCATCTTCAAAAGTTTCCCTTTAACTCCTGCTAAATCAAATTTTAAAGAAAATAAACAAAAACTCCTCTCCAACAGTCCCCTTAAACAGCTCCTACATGCTCACCTCCCCTAAAAACTCCGTATCCTCACCCACATCCAGGGAAATTTTCAGGGTCCCCGATATCGTCTCCTGTGCTTCATTATTTCACTTGGGGTCGAGGAAATTAAAGCCGTGTCCCCGCCTCTCTGGTACTCCTCGTCACCCCGCCATACGAGCCGTGGACGGCCTCAACGCTCGAGAACCGACGACGGCCTCACGCTCGAGCTATATTGTGACCAGTGTCCTCGCCATCGGCCCCGTCGCCCTCTGCCACTTCTGTCGCCCGGCCAGTCACCGCGTATGGAGCTGCCCCAGTTTAGCCCGGTCATCGTCGATGGCTCCCGCTTGGTGTCCGCTGGTAACTTTGTGGGTTCACGCTCGATTTCGTCGCTATCATGCCGGTGCTGCCTGCTCGGTTGTGCAGGTGGTCCTTGCGGCACGCCTCGAGACATCCGCGCAGATGATGATCTGATGGCCGCCGCCGACGCGATGCCGTTCGGCACGTGGGCGTCGATCCGGGGATGACGATCCGATGCCCATGCGCGCGCCGCCACCGTTGCCACGCACGTCATCCATCCTGGACCGCCTCCGAAAGTGGCCAATTCGAGCTCAGCCTGTACCTCCGCTCCGGCGACCCCGTTCCCGAGGACCCCTACAAGGCGCCGAACGTTGCCAACAAGGAGCAGCAGATGCAGTACAGCAGGAGCCGGTCGGAGCCGGCGTGGTAGCAGTTAACCAAGAAGCAGAGCACGGACGCGAGGATGAGTAAGACGAGCTCGGAGGCTGACATAGCGGAGGAGTGCGTGTATGTGAGAGCCGATGACTTCATCAACAAGTTCCGGCAGCGAAGCGTTGCGCCGCCTGACCGGAGCTTCACCGAGGTCTCTGCTACGCCAGGTGACCATGGTACGTGTGAAGGCACCTCCAGGCGATGCGTTGCAGAGACTCTTTCCAATTTGGTGGTGTGTCACTTTCCATAACTTTGTCATCCTTAATTGTCGTCGTACCTTCACGTTGACTAGGCCATCAATCCCATGTGCTAAAGTGTTCTACTGCTTCTATTTTTAAATTATTATTGACACCATTAGGTTATCATTCGGTTTTATTGAAAAATTATTTTAATATGTAAAATTATTAGTCATATTTTAAATACTACTAATAGTAAAATAAATAATGACAAATAATTTTATATTTGAACAAATATTTTGAATAAAATAAATGATCAAAATTGATATCAGAAATGAATGGTGTTAATAATTTAAAAAGGGAGAGAGTAAGCATTATTGAGAATAGAAACGTATGGATTGAGAGTTTTATTTATGTATTATTTGTTTTCTAAAATGCAAGTTATTGTTAAATTGAAAGTGTCATTGATAGTAAAGTCTGAACTTAAGGTTGACACCACAAATAAATAATATCATATCACACTACTTAAAAAGTTTTTGGAGACGCATAAGAGACTCTTTCCAATTTGGTGGAGTGTCACTTTCCATAACTTTGTCATCCTTAATTGTCGTCGTACCTTCACGTTGACTAGCCCATCGATCCCACGTGCTGAAGTGTTCTACTGCTTCTATTTTTAAATTATTATTGACACCGTTAGGTTATACTATCAACTTTGATCATTCGGTTTTATTAAAAAATTATTTTAGTATATAAAATTATTAGTCATATTTTAAATACTACTAATAGTAAAGTAAATAATAACAAATAATTTTATATTTGAACAAATATTTTGAATAAAATGAATGATCAAAATTGATATCAGAAATCAATGGTGTTAATAATTTAAAAATGGAGGGACTAAGCATTATCGAGAATAGAAACGTATGGATTGTGAGTTTTATTTATGTATTATTTGTTTTCTAAAATGCAGGTTATTGTTAAATTGAAAGTGTCATTGATAGTAAAGTCTGAACTTAAGGTTAACACCACAAATAAATAATATCATATCACACTACTTAAAAAGTGTCTAACGGGTGGGATGCTCGCCACTGAAAATATGAGAAAGAAATATATTCCGTCATGCTGAGCTGGGTCTAACGAGCTACCTGGGTTGAGCGTCATGCCTAGTCGGGCTGGCTTAATCTGCCGTGCCCGTACCGAACCTGCGGGCCTACGACTAGGCCCAAGCACAACCTGTGTCGTGCCTCGAACCGACCCAGTTCACATAGTCACCATATTCGGGCCGGCCAAAATAGTTAGGCCTCGTGCCGACCCATTTGGCCTGGCTCAGATGGCCAGCTATATATATAGGGCTGAGCATGGAGGTGCTGATGTGGGGGGATAGAATAGGGAGAGAGAGGATAGCATCTCGTTGTGCATCTCGAACTAGGCGAGCTGAACACATAGGCACTGACATGCTGACATGTCGTCTTCTGCCCCTAGCTTTGCCTTCTACTTCCTCTGTCTCAATAAAAACTTATTTTTAGATTTTTTTTTTCGACTACAACTTTGACCAATCATTTTTATATATTTAATTAAATTTAAAAATCTAGTATTTATATTTTTAAATTTATTAAAAGAAATACTTGCAGAATATATATAAGTTATACTATTAAAATTAATTAAATTTATCAAAATTATTGGTCAAAGTTGTAGTTAATAAAACTTAGAAATGAGCTTTTACTTGGACGGAGGTAGTAATAACGGGCCATAAATGTGGCCAATTCTCGTGCTACTGTAATTCCCAGGCTTCGGTCTCATTTTTTTAGCTTGACACTATAACAACCGTTGGGATCGTATACCTCGATATCTATGGTTTCAGTCCAATTAAAAAGCTCAGCTATAAAAGATGACCCATCACATCACAGGCCGCATCAGATTTCCTAAACGGTTCAACTCCATCCAGATAAAGCCTATCCAACCGTCAGGTCAAGCATCGCCGTACTCTTCGACCCCTGGGTCGAGTACCGCCTTCAGACGACTAACCCCTGATAAGAGCGGAGATTTCTGACATTGTGCTGTAGGTGCGGTTTATACAGTTGTAAGGATCAAAAACGCCGAGAAGAGAGTTAAATCGGTGGACTTATAGGACTTAATTCGCTACAAACTTAAACTATGAGACCCAATCACAACAGAAACAATCCTATGCAATTCTATTAAGCCAAGACCCTTAACAATGCTAGCGATAAGATAAGAACAACAAGCAAGCACTAGCGTGATAGTCACCAAGAGAAATCAAATAATAACCTATTACTGTACTCAAATGGTAAATAAATGCGATAAGTAAAGAGAGAGATAGAGAGTGGTCAGTGATTTTTTTCCGAGGTCTCAGAAGATAGGCGCCTTCCCCTAATCCTCGTTGGACCACTCCCATCGGAGTCCCGGTCTCTCCCGTCGTTTATGAAACGATGCTCACAACGGTACGATTCACTCCTGAAGTGAAGTCACCGACGACTCGGCTGTCGCACACAATACCCAAGCGCTAGAGCAAGCCTCCAAGGCTCGAGCGCTCCCTTTTTGTGTCCCTTTCGAGCGGGAGACCCAAAACTGTGAACAAACTTGTCGTCTTCTTCCACAAACTACTTGAAAGCTCAAACACCGACTCCTAGCCGGTCTAGGCTGCCCAAACCAAGAGTGATAGACAAAGATCACTTCTCTCAAGCCCCAAAAGCTCTAGAAGTGTATGAATGCTCTCTATCACTCTCCAACTAGCACCAAAGATCTCAAATATTGACTTATGCTCTCTTGGTAGTGTCTTTTGGCCTCTCACAGGTTTCCTCCAGCAGTTCAGACCTCAGGGCCACGCGTGAACATCCCCCTTCATGGTTTAAATAGGCTTTAAGCCCAAAATTAATCGTTGGAATGTGATGTCATAAAGCTGACTGCTTTATGCAATCACCAAACTGTCTGGTGACTGGACCACCGGACTATCCGGTGTCTCTTTTCTCTAGCAGACCATGAAAACACTCTCTCTGGAATCCATTCCATACAACACCGGACTGTCCGGTAACTTTCACTTTTGGACTCCCAGAGACATCTTCTCTGGACTTCGTCTTCAATATCACCGGAGTGTCTGGTGACTGCCACATCAAACTGTCTGGTATCTTCTCTTCAGCAACTCCAGAGAGCACCTCTCTCTGGACATCGAAATCCTGGTTCACCGGACTGTCCAGTGACTGCTTCTGCAACTGAACTTGATGTCTTCTTCTTCGACTTCGCTTCACTTGCTTTCTCTGCCATCTTCAGTGGTTTCTGAGGTGACTAAGAGCATTCATATGTCCTAACACTTGTATGACCTGAGACAAATGACCCTAACCCCCTTAATAGTACCGACAGTACTATGGACTTTCTAGCTAATACTTAGCATTGGTCCTCCGACGCTCGAAAACTCCTCTTTTTGGGATCGTCCTTGTCATCAATCGAGAAAGCCTATCGTATTGTTGTACAATTAGCGGGATGGAACCTACAATCATATCCGTTACCTATGATGTTCATTTAATTACCAAAATCTATTTATACCTTTTTGAGAACTTCAAAGGTCATGAAGCTAACAACAGTGGAGGAAATGTTGACTTTATCCCGCCCGCGCTGGACAAAGGACGGAGACGAGGACAAAGACATGATGACCCAGCGCCAAGCCTTGTAATCTCAGCTCGACCCTTATATAAGTTTGCACTAGGGATCCCATATGGACGGTCGAAAAAAAAAGACACACATATTACGATCAACTCGACCAAAGCACATTCGACACCCCAAATAGACTGAGTTCTTGCTCGAGTAGGAACCTTAGCACCATTGTAACCCTCTTCGATCAAACTCACTCTTGGATGTAGGATATTACGTCTACACGGCGACCCAAACCAGGCTAAAATCTATTGAGTCTTCCGTAGACTAGACCACATCAACAAGAATTATGCAGAACTCCTCTCTGATACACAAATTCTACTGTGCCGATGATACAAAACGCCGAGAACAACCAATGCGACCATCATAGAATGCCCTTTTTTTGTCATCTCCTACTGAGTACAGTTATAATATCTTCTCTTCGAGTACACACACATTATTCACACCTACTCAAGCACATCTAACACACACCTATCTTGTGTACACTAACAAAACTACAAACTACATGCATCTCAAGAGCACGTTCTTCTTGATCCACTACGGTTTCATGAGATCCTGAGCCTGAGTGGCACAGCTTGTTGTCAAAGAATATGGTGAAACCAAGGAACAAGTACATGGATAAAAAAATAGGATGCAAAAGGTCAAAGGAGACCATGTTATACTAATGGTGGTTTTTATGCCATGTTAGACGGTGACGTGGACAAAGGTCTTTGAATCGGTAAAATAGGAACAACAAACATAGGATCTGATTTAGGCCTTGTTTGAAATGGAGGAATGAAAAATGCAGAAATAGAAAAAAAATGTAGGAATGAGGAAAATGTTGGAATCAAAAAAAGTATGAAAACCACAGTAATACAAACAAAACAGAGAAATGAAAAAAATTAAGGTGTTTGGAATGTAGGAACATAAACACAGGAATAAAAATGGTAGTGGAACTTAAATAAAGTTTTAAAGCTATATTATCATTATTCATAGCACATCATCACTACTCTTTAAAAAGCACAAATTTTTTTCTACGTGCACACGGTAAAATGTTCTCAACAGAGATAAGTTAGACTATGTACACATGAAAAATGCACCCAGAATTATTTCTTCTTACAAATCTGATAGATGAAATCTCTACACAAACACCTCTTATAAATCTAACAGATGAGCTCTTTCGGATCTCCTAGATCATGAACCTACACAGATCGTTGTTAGTTAACAAAATACAACTACCTAAAACAAATATTTGAGATAAAAAAAGTTGTTGGAAAACAAAACAAATTTATTTTAAGCGCATTAGCCTTGAAAAGAAAAGGTCTAGCTCATAACTGCCCTCACAATCTAACTGCTAGCATTCTATTTGCTCAATTTTTTTGTGTTAATTACTGCTGTGGTCACCAGCCAGCCAATCACCTCGTAGCTGCTAATCTTGTAGACGAAGGGCCAAGAATCATGCGCGTGCCCCGATGTTTCTAACAGATATGCGCCAATCAATTGTAGACAAAGTATACCGGCTAATACACATATGAAAAGTATATGGAGGGAGTACTAATGCTGAAGAAGGAGAAAATTTAAATTGTAATATTAATATATTATTTTTTAAATTAATAATTTTTATTAGACTGTAGTGTTAGCATGGGTAGCAGGACTAGTAAATTAAATTAGTTGCTCAACCCCTCCTCTCTCTCTCTCTCATTCTAAGCTGGTTCAGACATGACAAAAGAATATTTATTTTAGAATTCTTTTTCACAGTTAATCTTTAGAAATTGAAGGAAGCTCTCTCAAGTTTCCAAAGTTTTCCAAAATTATTCCGTTAGGTTTATCTCGTCAAGCTCTTCCTTTCCAGAGGAGCACTTTCCTCTAAAATTCCTCCACCAATGCTTAATTCCAAACAGGTCCTTAGAATTTCGGCTTGGACTGAATGGTGGCAGGCGGCGCGGCTCGACTGCCAGCGGCCGCACAGCTGAGGCATCACCGGAGACGGCTGTAGCACACCCGTCTGAAAAAGGCTGTAGTCCTAGGGTGCACCGTCAAAGACAGCGGCAACCAATGCGGCGCACCGGAACTGAAGACGGCTCGGTGCCTCGGAAATTGATTAGTTGGTGATCGATTGATTCCCAGTGGATCACTCACAGGTTGGTGATTATTTAGTTCCTTCGTGTTCACGTACTGTGCGCCAAACTGGTGCCGTGTGTTAACCAGCTGGACCCGTGGGGAAGACGAAGTGACTGATCAGCCATGATTTCCGACAGACAGCCCCAGAAACAACCAGGGAAATTGCTCTCATCCGATTGTTATAATTCTTATCAGGTGAATGGAGCCATTGGAAAAGCTTTCTGTTAGGTTCGGTTCACCTTCCTTTCTCTCCTGTTCTGTTTGGCTCTGAAGTCCCCTGTTTCTGTTCTATTCACCAACATGGCATAGATTTCAAAAAAAAAAAACACGGCATAAAAACCACCATTAGTCACCAAAACCGGTTTAGGCTGGTGATTAAAGTGTACTGTGCTTTAGTTTAGCAAACCAATGGGGTTAAATAGACCAAATAAAAGATTAGAAAGTTATTTACACTATGCCCGTAGTTGAGAGCAGTAAATTAGAGTTTTTCTAATTTAAATCAAAGTTGTAAACTACTCCCTCCATTTCAAAACATAAGTATTTCTAAATTTAATCAAAATCAAACTGTTATCACTTTAACTATTAATAATAAAATAATAATAATAATATTTTATCATATAAAAGTTATATTTTTTGTATTCATCAAGAAATGAACTTTCATAAAACATATCTTTTTATATTGAAATTATATAATTTTTTAGACATTATTAGTAAAAGTTAAAAAACTTTAACTTTATCTAAAATTAGAAATGCTTAATATTTTAAAAGTACTACCCGTGTTTCAGCGAAACTAGTTCCAGACATTCGGGCCACCCGACCCGGCACGACTCGGCCCGTCAATGAGCACGGCCCGTTTAGGTATGGCACACAAAGCACGATGGGCCTTACGGGCCATGCCGAAGCAAGCCACGCGCAGTGTAAGAAGGTGAGGACTTACCACTGGACCGCGCTTTTTTTCTGTGCTTATAAGGAAAACATAATTCTATTTAATGTAAACTTACAAATGGGCCGTGCATGCTGCAGTGCGGTGCCGTGCTAGACCTCAGCCCAAGCACAGCCTGCATGACAAGCCTGTGTCAGCTTGGCACGAATTTTCACGAGCCGTACCGTGTTTGACCCGTGCCAAAATGAGCGGGCCAAAAGCCGGCCCAGCTGCCCAGCAATAAGCGAAACACGAGAGCTTGGACTAGTAAAAAAAGCAAAAGAGTTCGTCGTCGGGCTGGGCGACGACGACTCTCGTTCGAGTTCAGATTCCATCATTTCGTCTCGCGTCGCGTACAGCCATGGCGGCCAGCGCCTCCGCCACTGGCGGCGAGATGAGGCTGCTGGATCGCTGCATAGACGCCGCGGCGCGCAGTGCCGCCACCGTGGAGGTCTGGCGCCGGCAGCGCCGGTCCCTGGAGCGCCTCCCTGCGCAGCTGGCCGACGCGCTCCTCAGCCGCCTCGTCGCGCGACGACTCCTCTTCCCCTCTCTCCTCGAGTAAGCCCCCCCCCCCCCCCCCCCCCCCCCCCCCCCCCCCCCCCCCCCCCC